>JAGXOD010000034.1:3527500-3674204 GCA_020368025.1 Brachyhypopomus occidentalis | reverse complement strand
AGTTAAAATATTTTCACTGAATTTCAAATACTGAAAGTACACCCGTTTCAGAGAATTTGTGTCTTAATAGCTAAACTACATATACATAGTGGAATCATTTAGTATTGTCACACTGAACTTACCAAGCATTAGAGAGAGATGTGTTCTCAGCAGCCTGGTCCTTTTATTGTTGCAGAGGGGCATCTGTACTACACAGATCACTGCTGCCATCAGCTCTGCCTCAGAATGTCACTGATGAGGGCTGAGTTTCAGTAAGACTGCAAATAGAATTTCCTGTTCTCTTTTTTTAACTTTCATTTTTTGTGGAGCAGCTTATAAGGAAACGGCAGTACTTGACTGAGTCAGTACAGTGGCCAGTTGTTTGATGTTTACTATACATCAAAGATAATAAATAATATATATATATATATATATATATATATATATATATATTTTTTTTTTTTTGTATGCAAAGTATAATTAAATATGTAAAGATGGATGGATGTAAAGATTTATGTAGGGTGCTAAATAGAATGTAGGATCCACTGTCCAGGGAGAGAAATGTCTATGAAAACATTCAAGCAATGGCCCTAAACTGAGCTGATGAGCGAGGTCCTCAGACATGGAGCATGGTCACCATGGAAGCAGACAAGGTTCCATGGAAGGATAAATTCCTTCATGAAATCTACAACTGACAGATAGTGAAGGTGGCAGAGAAAAGATGATCCTAGTAATGGCTAGGAAAGGCAAGACAGAAGGGAAGCACAGGCTCTCGGCATGGCATGATCATGGCAGGATGATCAAGCATTTAGAACCAGTTAAATTGAAGCAGGGCTGTATCACACCAGATAAGACCCAATATGCAGACTGTGCAAAGAAGAGACGAAGATGGTAAGATGCTGGATTGTAGTGGAAATAGCCAAGGCCACTTCATCACCATACACAGAGATGACCTCCCCTCGCTAAGTGTGAGAAACTGACCTCAGGTAATCCTTGGAAAGGTAAAACAATGTTTTCTACCCATCACCTCTGCCCTCAGATACTCACACCCCCACAATGGTCTCCCTCTCTAAAGTTAGAGACATAACCTTATCTGATCTCCTGAGTGCGGAAGAGAGGCAATAAAAAGTGCAAATAGGACGTCTGGCCTCTGCCAAAACCTCTTCCTGGACCAGAACCCACAAACCCAGGAAGGACCTTCAGTCGTAAATTCCACTGTCCAGCCTTATCTGATTCACCAAGGTTTCAACCAATCCCTTGGAAATTCGTGATTAAACTCGTGTCTAAAGGTGCAAATATTTCAGGGATCCTTATAACTTTGCATCCACTACGGACACTGGATTAACATCTAGCTGAGAGGAAGCAACTCAATGAGAGCATTCCAAAGACACCAAACTCGACTACCCTGCATTATCCTCAAAACCCTAGTGTCCATTTCATGAGCTCTTTAAGAACTCTGAAATGAAGATCATGAATTCTGTGCCAACAACATTCAAACATTAAGTGATCTGTGACTGATGTAAATGCAAGACTCAGGATCCCTCATATGTAATAGAGTCCATCATAACACCTTTATTGTATAATTACCCCAAATTCATGCATATACCCATGTATTCTTATGTGTTCTAATATTTTAAATATACATGTCCATGTATCTTGAGTTGCGTTACTATAAACATATGCATATCTATGTATTCCTGTGTGTTCCACTAGTTTAGACATGCATGTCCCTGTATTATTGGACTGTAGTATCAGAAATGCATGCACACCTATACATTCCTGTGTATTCCTGTCCATGTGGTATTAATCTAGATTCATGTATAACTAAGTATCAATGTGTAATGAGTTATGTTAGACGTATACCTATACATGTATTAATGTGTGCGCTGTTATTTCAGATGTAAGCATCTCCATGTGTTCTTGTGTGACCTCAGAGTCGTGCCTGCCTATGCATTATGTGTCATTTATCGTCTAAAAACGCGAATGAAGAATGGCTCAATGTTTAGAATGACAAGGGACCAAACTAATACTTAATTAGGCCAAGTAATATGAATCAATTTATTTAGGAATAAGGGATTCTTTGTCTTTGAAAATCATGCCCCCACTGAGTCTGCTAAGAGTTGGAGAGATGCCAAAAGACCGCAACTAAGTTCGAACTTAATCCCAACCTCCAAGAAGATCTTCGTTTAATTTCTCGAGAAAAGTAACCTAGTTTGTTTTATGTCGTCGTCAATTTCATTTTCTTTTTACTCAGTTAAATTAAAGTTAATTCTGTTTGGCTGACAGTTATTGATTTTAGTTTAGCTTGCAGTTAGTCCTCGGCAAGTAACCAACGCAAACAAAAATCAGACTGAGCACTTACAAACCACCGCTGTGACGTCCTACTAAGCCTTCACAATTCCAAGAAAGTTGGAAGCCGCCCGGAAGGGGCAGCTCTGTGGAGTCTTAGCGTTCGCAAAGAAGTGGCCCGGGTCGTGTATGCGCCAAACTGCAAGAGCCCATATCCGTGCTTCCTGCAAGCACGTCGATTCAAACTCGCCTTCAAACTCTGCAGTTGACCGTCCACGGATGTATCCTCCTACCTACAAGTAAGACGTTAATTGCGGTGTCCAGTGCTAACCGTCTGCCTCTACATAAAGTATTTCTATCTCTCCATAATAGACTGGTTTAATGTGATTACCCCCTTTTCATTAGCCTCTGTCGGGAATTTCGTGCTGTTCCTAATTCCTCTCTGAGACTCTCTTTTCCTCCCTGGTCCTACCCGAGTTAGGAAAATATTCCGTTAGCTATATAATCCATTCATAATCAAATAATAGGTAGTAGTTGTTTATTATTCCCCCTTTGCTTTAGATTAGTAGATTTACGTGTAGACTTAGTTACATTACTGAGCCAAAACATTCCACATGTTATTCCCTGTAATGCTTCAATTATGATATTAATCATTCAATAAATTTGATCATTTATTCATTAATCTGATTATGGTGGTAAATACATATTTTGGTTGATGGTATTAAGGTCACTGCGTGGATTCAGAACTCAACCCTTTGGTAAGGAGACTGGTCTATCATTATTTCATCTATTACAGTTATCAAATAAATATTTTCCTGAATTATCAGGGTGGTGCGCCATTTCATAACTCATTATTCAGTACACCGCTACAAGATCAACCAGATAAACAAGTAGTTGCAAACCAACCAGACATCATGTTAGTGGACAACATACAGAAGACAGGAGTGGTCATAGATGTTGCACTTCCAAGAGATGGAAATATCACAATTATGAGAAGTTGGAAATATACCAGCAAATTACTATTGAAGTGCTATTGCCTTATAACGCCATGCAAACGGACTGTGATGAATTTCGTTTACTTGCTATGATTTGTTTATAACTGAGATCAATTCTAGGAGTGAAATCCTTACTCCAAGGTCAATGTCACCAGCCCTGAAACTAAAGAATGAAAATATGATCAAGCTCACCACAAGAAAGAAATGGCCAGAGTTCAGGCTCTGGATACAGACAAGCAGACAGAGGAACAGAAACCAAGATGAAGAAGAAAGGGCACTTTCTGAGCAGCCAGAGCGTGTTAAAGGCTGGAAGTCTTAAGCTCCCATGGAGACACTGTCTACGGGCTCACCAAGAAGACAACAGGAGTTCTGAACACAACAGTGATTATGATATTTTGTTAGTTATAACTAACATGACCAGACAAATACTGTGATGGGCAAGATTGCATGATTTTTTTAATGAAGGATAAAATACAACTAGAGCCAGTGATAGGGTTTTTCTACAATTCCTTGAAAGACCCAACAGGGACAGCAGGTGGTTACATATATGCCTGGTAGTTTTCAGATTTGTCTGTAACATATTGGTATAAAGAGAAATTGATACATTTTGACAACTTGGAGAAAAAATCTGAAATTTTATACAACAGTGAGTAGTTTGCATGGAATGTTAATGTCTTGCCTTTTAGGCCACTGGTGTGGTGTACCTGAAGGACACTTTGTGGTAGAAACCAGAACTCTGTAGTGTTTGAAGACTGAAACCAGCACTGCACTGTAGTGTATGAAGACTGAAAGCTAGTGTGTCTGATTTTGGACTAAATGGACTTTGTGGCTCATGATCATATCCTGATTCATGGAAATGAAACTGTATTTGAGTGATCATCAGATTCAGGATGCTTCTTAAAGAAAGGCTTAACAAAATATATTTTGTTAATATATATGGTCCATGAGAGAGGTCCAATTGCTTGAGTTTGTCCTCCTAATTAACTGAACTCCTAAGTAACTGATGCTTTTAAGTCAAATACACCTGATTGGCACAGCCCAGCTCATGGCCCTAATCACTCACATCTCATTTTGTTACTTCAACAGCACAGCAGATGTGCTAAAACAGGGATTAACCTGAGCAGAGACAAAATTATTTGAGGGTTTTGTGTATGCATTCACATTAATTCAGGTGGACATGTAGGACCTTTAAAATGAACAATTTTATGAATCTAAAACATCTGTTTGCACCTCCTTAATGTTGAGCTTATGTTATTATGCATTTTAATACACTAGGCCCTTGTTCCTTCCCTGTGTGTTTCCCCTGGTCTCTCTGATGGATAAGCTAATGATTTTGAGTTGTTATGTTGGTACCTGGAAAAACAGACTGCAGGCAGAGGCTGTCCCAGGCTAGGGCTAGAAAACAGCCATGTTCTTTTGACACTTAAGTGCTATGTTTTTAGCCACTTTTGATTTTTTAGTCTTGTGTTTTAGAGCACAGTCTGGAATTAAATATGAGACATGGTGTTATTTTGTAAAGAGTTTTAACACGGTGAGAGGGAAGGGAAGCCGAGTGAGCGGTGCACAACATTTATTACCACGGCAACAAATAAAAAGACCTACAACGGTGGGCAAAACATGATGGTTTAAATACACACACTACAGAGGGGAAAACAAGAGACAGTTGAAACAAAAGACAGGCCAACAGTGACTGTCGCCCATACTCATTGTGCTGTGTTCATTGGCTCTAGCTGATCCTAAACAGTTTTGAGCTTATCATGAGTACTGAATTGATGTTGGCCTTCACTCGGTTGTGTAAATACTTGTATAGTTATTTGTTGACTGTTTGTATAGTGCACCAGGTGCAAGATTGGTTGCTGCTTATGTTGTGATTTGTGCTTTGTTAATGTTTTTGGCTAGGCAGGGAATTAAGGAAGTGTATGTGTCTGTTGTTCTTGTATTTGGTGTAGGACAGTTATTGCTCCTTGGGTTAGTCAGAGTGGATTGTTTCTTTATTCGTTTTGGTCTCAGTGTGGGCCATCCTTGCCAGGGCTCTGCCTCTGCCTTGTCTGTCTTGTCTCAGTGTTTTTCCATGCCTGTTTGTCTCTCCATCCCTTTTGTAACCCCGCCCCATAATTATCGTTCCCACCTGTTCCCAGTTGTTAGTGCAGTGTATTTAAAACCTAGTTTCCATTTAGTCTGTGCTGTTAATTGTTTTGTATTGCAGTCCTGTTGTGTGTGTATGTAAGTTGTTACTGCTTGTTTGGTTTGGTTTGGTTATCCTTTGTCTGACCATGTGGAACTCTTTAACTGATTTGACCTTAGCCTGTCTTTATGACCCTGATTTGACTGACTTCATTAAACCTTAAGCTCTTCTCAGCAATTGTGTTTGTCTCTTCGCTCCACGACGCCCTTGGCGTCACAGTCCTGAAGTCTGTCTGGTGTGTTTATCTTTGTTGTACAAATCATATATTTCTCTCTTACAATATATCCATCTATTACAGATTCATCATTGAGGGCTGCAGTTTGTGGGTTCTTTCTTGGACATTGTCATATTCTATTTAGCAGTTACCATTTCCTGGTTATCATCTCACCATTGCTGTTACGGGATCAACCTAGACTGGGTCATACGTTTCCAGACTACCAGTCCACTTTTGGGTTCATGAGGCTCTTCTTGCACTAGCCAGACACCCATCACCTAGTGCATAGTCTTGAGGTTTCTGTTTTCTCTTAAAGTTCAGGAATATAGGTAGATTAAAACTGATGAGACCTGTAAACAGGTTGCAGGTGTATGAGAGATGGAGGTTTAGACAGAGTGATAATGGTCTGCCCACACAGTTTAGGGTAACATGGTCATGCACATGTACTGTCCAACAAAAACAACTAATTTTCAAAACATTTTCTGAGGAAGTAAAAAAATGTTAATGTCTTATTAGAGTTCAGTGCTGGATAGTAGAGGTGATCAAGTTTAAAATCTTTCCAGGAAGAACACTATTGGTTAATTAAATAAGCTTGTTTTTATGAAACTAGCTTGTGAACCAAAACTTTAAATATGTATATGAAACTCTTGTGTGATACATGTCACGTTACAGTGCTTCAGGCGTGTGTATGTGTAGTCCACTTCTATATATGTCCTTCCTGTGGTTGTGGCTGTTTGTGTATGTGTTCACCCATCTCGTTAGTCCAATGTGTTACACACGGTGCTCGCTATGTGTTGAGTACATATTGTGTGAGTTAGTCTTGTCCCGTGCTTGTCTTTGTGAGTCCCTTTGTGAGTCTGCAAGTGTTCTATGTTTGCTAACTCTTTGCGGGTGCATACTACTATTTCACATGACTTTGAATGTGATTGGTTCATTCTGAATGCAGTCATATCTCTAACTATAAAAGGGTGTTAACACTTATGCAACAAGTTAATTGTAAATGTTTTATTTTTTAACCAACAACATTTCTCAATGTTTTGCCATTTATTTTAGGTTGCAGTTTTTTATTAAAAGCTAGAAAAGATTTTGACATGGTCTATTTTTCTTACATATTAAAACATCTTTACAGGGATAAAAGTCCTCACACTTTCTGTGCTCCATCTTCTCATCAATCTGGTTTTGTTCTTTGCGTCTCTTTATGAAGCAAATGCTGACTGGTACTAATAAGATCAGCAGAGCAGCTGCCACTCCAGAACCAATGAAGAGAGCCAGTGATGCTGAGAGAGAAATGACCATTAACATTTCAACTACACCACACACAACATCAACAAGCAAAACCTTTACAGCTCACTTTACCTTTCACAGTAATGACCAAGACTTCTGTGTTGTTGGATTTAAAAGTGCGTCCAGACACGTCTACTTTGTAAAAACAGCTGTAATTTCCCTGATTGTCAAAATCCACCTCAGGAAAGATGAAGGTGGATGAGTGATTATCAGCTGACTGAGTTCTGCTGATGTTGGATCCACTGAACTCCAGGTGGAAGGAGCCTCCTGGATACTGAGGTTCAGTGGAGCAGATGATGGAGAAGCTGTAACCCCTGGTCACCTCTGACCTCTGAGGACCCTGGTGGAACCTTCCATCGGGAGAACTGAAGGAGATATTGGGCTTTTGCAGATTTACTGGAAACAAAATAATAATAGACAATAAGCAATTTAATAACTATTTTACAATTTCAATAATTAATTTTAAAACCTGTGATCTAAAATCACAGATTTGACAAAAAATTGTAGACCGATATCTCACCCACAACAGAGAAACCAACAGAAGTTGACTGTGGAGAACTGAAATCCCGCATGGAAACTCTTGTCTGGTACTGGCAGTAGTAAAACCCCTCATGAACAAAGTTCACTTTAGGGAATGTGAAGGTGACGGAGGTTCCACTCTTTGTCTGTCTAAATGACCCAGAGCGCCTTAGCAGAGTGAATGTTCCACCTGTGTACTGAGTTTCTATGGAGCAGGTGATGTCAACATTCTTTCCCCATGTGACTTCATTGGTGGGACTGATGGAGATTTGTGGAGTGGGAACAGCAACTGTAAAAGGAGGTTTATTGTCATTTGTTATTTTCATTTGACACAAATGCAAAGGTCACATGTCCAGAACTGAGCGATGATCACTCTGCTCCAACTGTGTTCAGTGTCATGTAGCTCACGAACCTGTTGGGAATTATATTTTAATCCTTTATATTTTGCTAGCATATTATATTTTGCTAGTGAGAACAGCTTAGGCTTTTCACTCTTATTGTGTGCTCTCCAGAGATCTCTGTATTTATATGTTCATTTTAATAAATATTTAAAAGGCAATTAGACTGGTGACTGTTTTCAATTAGACTGTTGACTTTGCATCACATGGACGCGCTGCGCTAACTGGGGAGGAGAGTGAAGCGCAACAAACCGCTCAAGAAACAGGAAGTGGCTGATTTCACATGAGGAAGCACCTCGTCCTCAACTTTGTTTAACACTGTGCAGTACAGTAAACCCTCATTTGGCGAAGTGGTGAGGGTTCACTGTACAGGGAGACCTAACGAGTGGGTGGGTGTGGTCTATGCACTGTGAGAAAATAAGAAAAACGAGTCAAGAAATCCAAATTGAAAATGCTAATTTATAAACTTGATAAAACTCCCCTAGTTTGCAGAGGATGTTTAGCATTTTGTATGAAAAGGCAATACATTTGGATGATATGGACTAAGTAATTTAGCTCTTTGTTAAAAAAAAGACGTAAAGCTGTGCTGAAAAGTGTACTCTACATATTTCCCTGGGACAATCTTAACATGGCATCACACAGTTTAACATCACTACAATTAAGTCAATTAAGTGTAACTCTTCGCTTTTTCTGCACATACCCACAGTAATACCAATGGAGCTGCTCGTGGGTGAGATGATGATGTCATTTCCCTGGTATGAGTAATCACAGCTGTACTGGCCTTGATGGGAGGGGTCCACAGTCAAAGTAAATGTTGCAGTAGATTCAGCTGTTTGGGTAGTTAACTGCGTCCCATCTCTGTACAATTGGAATTCTGCAGAGACGCAGGTTGGATTGGGTGTGGTACATCTGAACTGAATGGCCTCTCCAGGTGAAACAGCAGAGTGTGATGAGATTTGGATGAATGTGGGACGTCTCAAGTCACCTGTTAAAGAAATTAGGTCAGTTGTTTTGTAAATGCATTTGTTTAATAACTATTCCGCTGCAAATAACATCCACTTACCTGAACAAACAACCCCAGCATCTTCATGATGTCCACAGTTCTCGACCCCAAATCCTCCGTGTGAACACTGATCTAAATAGTTCTCAGTTCCTTTACACCGAACATCATCCAGCCATGTTGGTTCTCGTCCCTGACCAAAGTGGGCACTGGTAGGGGCCCTGAGAGCTCTGCTACATCTCAGCTGTCTGCACACCACCTCTGCATCCTTCATGTCCCAGTCATCATCACACACTGTTCCCCACTGGCCATTATGGTAGATCTCCACTCTACCACAGCAGCGTGTCTTACTGTTCACCAGTTTGACCTCTGATTTATTATATAAAAAAACAGAGAATTTGTGTTAACTATACAGTGCTTTAATGCTTTTAACAAACTGCAACATCAATTCACTAACATTTACAACTAAACAATTTATTCATATTTCATAAGGGGTGCTTTAGAGTTGTACTTTTATAGGTCTCAAACCCAGGTCTAAATAATTGTAAACAGGAGCTCTGAAGACCGTACCAAAGAGCAGATCCATGGCTGAGTAGCGAGAACACCCATTTAACCTTCCTAAGTGATGGTCTCCATCACAAATTAACTAAACAAACATGTACATGAAATCTCAACAAAGATAAGAAGTGATCATTGAATAATTTACTTGTTCATCCTTGCAGGTAGTAGGAAACATTTTCAGTAACATCTGACGGGTTTATTTTCTATCCCGTAATGGTTTCTCCATACCTGAACATGTAACACCAGCATCTTCATCATGAGTACAGATGTGTCTCCCAAATCCAGAATGAGAGCATTCTGTGAGGGAGCTTTCACTTCCAGAACAACGAACTGCATCCAGAAATATGGGGCCACGTCCCTGACCAAAGTGGGCACTGATAGAGGCCATGAGAGCTCGGCCACATCCCAGCTGTCTGCACACCACCTCTGCATCCTTCATGTCCCAGAGATCATCACACACTGTTCCCCACTGCCCATTATAGTAGATCTCCACTCTACCAGAGCAGGCATTCCTGCCTCCGATGAGTCTTATGTTAGTGCTGTCTGTTTGGAAAAAACAATCAGGTTTTTTTTTTAACAAAAGCTTTCTTCCTGACTGAATGTTTCCAGACACTTGAACAAAATCTTGTCTCTAGAAGACACATTTTCTTATGCAATATATTTCAGGAAACAGGTTTGAATTTAAATTCCAAGTAATTTATGAGAAGGACCTAAAAACGTAGTGTTCAATTTTCCACTAAATTTGCTTTCATATCAAATTTCAGTTTCACTAGTGAAAAGCAAAAAAAAAAACCTTACCAGCCAGCAAAGAAGTACCAAGAGCACTGGTCACTGAAACAAAGTGATATGTCATTAATGCAAACAAATAATAAGTCATATTTATTCACTGACATAGTAATTTGCTGTTAATTGTGTGTAACGTACTATAAATACAGGAGGTTCTAGACCATCTGAACTGGGGGGGCAGACCTGTAGGTCTGTTAGAGGGTAATGGCCTCAAACTAGTTTTTTTTTTTTTAGGGAGCAACAAACTAGTTACATTGTTTTCTGTGAATGGTTCACAGGTTCATTTCAAATATCCATCTGGACCAAAATCAGGAAGAACGTGGATTATGAAGGAGAGGGAAAGGTATTTAATTTTTAATGAGTATAGAGATACACTGACCAAGTGTACTGGGGCCTCATGTACTAAAGGTGCGTACGTACAAAAACATTGCGTACGCAATGTTTCACGCAAACGGTCAGATGTACTAAATGTGACTTGAACGTGAGAAAGTGCGTACCCCCACGCCACTTTCATTTCAGGCGTACGTATGTTTTTCGTACGTATGCGACACTTAGAGGTGATGCATTGAAATTACAACTATTAAGATATCCTTTTCGCACACATTGTAGTAAGCCCTTATTGGGTAAAATTAAGTAAATTAGACAATTAAACAGTAAATTAATCAAACAATTTCATTGCCTTACTGTAATAATTATTCAACGTGTTTCCACTTAGCCTAGATTATATAAACATGCATGAAATGTTGCGCTGGAGTTCTTGGGAGATGGCAGCGTTGGCATTACTGGAGATTATTGCTAATGGCCGAATTCGCCGATAGCGCGTTTTCTGTGACCATTATGATTTTGGCCCATGATGATGACTGGCTTATAAGCCGTTTCAGATTTCCAAGAGCTGTCCTCTTGGAACTCTGTGCTGAGTTGGGTCCAGTTTTGGAGAGAGAAACGGCGAGGAGTCGCGCATTGCCAGTTCCTTTACAGGTGCTGACCATCGGCTTCCTGGCAACTGGCTCGTTTCAAAGAGAACTGGCAGACCGGTCAGGGATATCCCAGTCATCTTTGAGCCGTGCCATGCCAGCTGTGTTGGATGGGATCATATGCATGTCAGCTAGGTATATAAAGTTCCCATATGATGCGGTTGACCAGGCAAACATTAAAGCGCAATTTGCAGCGATAGCCGGTTTCCCGATTGTAATCGGAGCGATCGACTGCACACACATTTCTATAAAGGCACCATCTGAGGAGGAATTTGCTTATGTGAATAGAAAACACTTTCATTCCATAAACGTGCAAATAATCTGTGATGCAAAAATGTGCCTTACTAATGTAGTGGCATTACAAGCTGGCAGAGTGCGTGAAGGGTGGCTTCTTGGTAAGCAACAAATTTAAACCATTTGACATTGACATCTTAGAATAATTAATTTAAAACATGGGTAATTGTTAAATTACTTAGGAGACAGCGACTATGCGCTCAAGACGTGGCTGATGACCCCCACAGCAATCCACAGCGTTCCAAACAAACATTTTTTCCGTGTCTCTACTTCATTTAGGAGCGTCTCCACTTCACATTCGATGAAGTTTCTCTTCTTTCCCCGTTTTGACATGCTTTGTGATAGATCAGAGAGGAAACTCCTCCGGTGCAGGACATATTTAAATTAATTTGCATATTTATAGGGGGCGTGTCTCTCATGTGCGCTAAATTCCACGTTGATTGGGATGTACAAAAGAAACGTGCGTGGATTACGTCGTAAGCACGGTTTGATACATCCGGATTTTTTTTTGCCATTTTCTGGATTTGTCCGTACGCCAAGTTTCAGTAAGAAATCCACGCAAGTCTTTGTACATGAGGCCCCAGGTCTGTATGAATACACCCTGGTTCACTCTCACCTGTTAGCTTTCCCCTGCACTTACATCTGTATGGGATTGTCTGGGCACCTTTGGCCAACTGATACATTTTCTTTTTAAATTAAGTAGTAAACACAGCCACTTAAACCTAAAATACTGTATTTTCAGCAAATCATAATGCACCATTAAATAATGAAAACATTTATAATTTAAAACATCAAGGTGTCCTGTGTAGACACATTAAGCGTGTTGCTTAACACCACTACTATTGCAACAGCATCCTTCAAATGTAACCCCTCTGTTACTCCACACTGTTACTATGTATATTACATTAATTCATAGATGTAATACACAGTTACATTGAAGCAGTGGTTATGTAACGTGAAGTGGTGCTCCATTCTGTATAGTTACACACTTTAGCAGCTTGCTGTGTAACGCCAAGTGTTGCTGATGAGTCACTCTGGGTGTTTAGGCACTGGTGAAATATAAAAGGCTAGGCTGCTGAGCCATCTTGTACATTGACTTGATACTTCAGGTTGACTGAGATTTTATACTGTTGGGGGGGACGGTGGCTCTGTGCTACACTTTGCATTTCCAGGGCCTTAAGGAACATTTAGCTCACCACATATAGAGCCCTACATCCACTCTTCATCTGACACGTTATGCCATTTGGACCCCATTCTGTTCTATGTAACATTGGCTCTGTATGATAATTTAATGATACTGTTGTCATGTTAAAATGACTATTTGGTCAGCTTTGGTTCATGAACGTGTCTGTCATGAAATTTTTTTGGCCTACAAACAAGCTTAGGTAAATACAGTAAATACAGTAATAAATCTACATAAGGGAGGTATGCAGTTTGTGTATTTTTAAAGGACTTGCACTGGTTGAGATGGTATGAGTGCGTCAGGCTGGAGTACCAATGTCACTGGCAGTACCGCTACCACAAATTCTGTACCAAAAGCAGACACATGATAATAGAAAGGCCCTTAACAAATGGCTAAAGAATGAAGAACATAATAGATAAAATACAGAATCTAAGTGTACATTTACAAGGTAAGTATCAAAATGATAACACCAAGTAACATTCATGGTTGTACCATGAATAATTCAAAACATTAAAAATGACAGAATTACAATGAATATGACTATAGTCAAAAAAATGTAATAAAATGCAAAAATGTTCAAATTGAATTTACCCAGCATTAACATGAGATGAGGGCTCAACATCTTGTTCTTTGGGTCGTAGGTCAGTTGTAACTACTGAGCTGCTTCTGTGTTCAGACAGGGAACTCAGACAGGGAGCCCTGAAATGCTGACAGTTGTGCATTTTGTGCTTTATGCCCTCCAGAGGCAGAGTTTCTGTTCCCATTACGTTCCTTCCCTGTTTTAAACAAAACCTGTAATCAAAAGGTTAATAACCATTGGAATGAATATGTCGTTGGCCCCTTTGGCAGCTTCCACAGCCCCCCTGTTCTGGGTAGGCTCTCCGTGAGATTGTGGAGTGTGTTTGCAGGCTTTTGTGCCTGTTCAGTCAAAACAACATTTGTAAGGCCAGGCAAGAGAAGGACTTGCAAAGTTAAATAAAGAGAAGACTGAGGTTGTTGTTCTTGGTAGTGAATCACAAAGGAATGATGTTAACTTATTTAAATCGAATGAACCAAACAATGTGTTAAGAACTTGGTCATCAGTTTTGATAATGAGCTCAGCTTTAAATTGCACATCATGACCACATGCAGGACAGCATATTTTCAGCTTCGAAATATCGCTGAGATCCGAGACATGCTCTCTCCTGCTGATAGTGAGAAATTTAGTCCATGCATGTATCACATCAAGGCTAGATTATTGAAATGCTGTTTTATCCTCATTTATTACCTTATTTTATTATGTTTGTTTTCTTCTATTTATTCTGTAAAGCACTTTGAGTTGCATGTATGTAAGAAAGGTGCTATACAAAGATTATCATAAAATGTTCATCCTGCATGCTTTGCATTCATTTTTGTTGCTAACATAAAGGAGTTAGTAGGCCTGATAGTTTTCATAACACTTTCCATCACTGTGTAAACTTACACTGTATGGCCAGAAGTAAGGGAACACCTGACTATTATAGCTGTTGTTATTCCTAGACAATTCCATTTCCCAATAAGAACACTTCCAGTTGACTGGAGCTTTTAATGGATGGGGATTGCATATCAAAGGGGCTGAATCTGAGCCAAATAATTATACCACAGTACGTTTTAACAAATAGTGAATATAATGTGCACAGTGGATACAGGTGTAAGCATAAGTCCAAGAAAACGATACTTTGCACAAACAAAACCTTTTTAACGAGAGGGTATCCACTCTTGTGCAAGGAACTACTCACACGCTGGTACCCTGCATCTGCAAAGGAAGATCTCTAGATCAGAGATTCTTAACCCATGGGCCTCAAAACCTTGAGGGCCTCAAAAGAACAACAGTTTTTAACTTTGGGCCGTAGAGGCCCGCAGAACCGCATTGAGTTTGAAAAAGGTGCAATACACTTTCTCACCACTAGTAGCGGTAGTGCGTCAACCAAATGTTTTATCAACGTTTTTAATACATAGAAGATGAACCTTTGCTACCAACCGAGAATGGAAACCTATTTTAAACGAAAAGTAGAAGGCAAAAATGAAGACAACCCGTCAAAAAATACGTTTGCAGATACAGCTATATTTTCATTCGTATTTTATTAAATTTATATTTGTAGTTTATTTAATTTAAAACATTTTGAATGTATTTATTTTACAGAAACTACTACTACTGTTATTGTTTATCACTAATATGAAGAGCAGTTTCTGGTTCTACCATGCAAAAGTTTAAAAAGGCTATATTTTCATTTGCACTTTATCAAATTTATATATATTTTTTTTATTTGAAACATTTACACTGAACATTTTGAATTTGTTTATTTTATGACCACAATTTTATTTATTGAATTGTCTATTTTTGTTATGTTAGAAAAAGCTATTTTTGTGTAGATAAGCCTGAGTGGTCTGTTGACTGACCGTTGTTCAAATGAATGTTATGGGTAGGTTACAATATAAAAAAATGTTTGTCATAATCATGTCTTGTGATTATTTGACAGGAGTTTTACTTTTAAAATGTAAATGTATTTACTTTAGTTATAATGCAAATACAAACTAAACCAAAATTTAGAATAATTATCAATTTGATCCGTGCATTGGTAAAATCTGACTGGGCCTTGTGTCACTTTATGTTCAACAAATTGGGCCCGAGGTCAAAAAGGTTAATAACCCCTGATGACACCTCTAGATGACACCTTCTTCAAGGGTCAGATAGGACCCAGGCAATCCCACCACCACCTACCACAGCTCCTCATCTCCTGAGTTATAAAATGTTTCTAATTGTTTTCAACTCTTCAGTGTGCTATAAAAAGCCTCCGTGAGCACCCTGTCACTGTGAAGTACTGTCTCTCTTAGGTCTGTATACTACCATTCACTGCATTGATCCTGGATAGGTAGCTAATGACTATACTGATTCTGGAGTGTTTACTCTAAAAAAACAAAAAAAAAACAAATACAGGTCCTTCTCAAAAAATTAGCATATTGTTATAAAGTTCATTAATTTCTGTAAACATTAGACTTTCATATATTTTAGATTCATTACACACAACTGAAGTAGTTTTAATATTGATGATTTTAGCAAAAAAGTAAAGAAAAAACATATTTAGCATGAAAATTAGCATATTTCATCCGACCAATAAAAGAAAAGTGTTTTTAATACAAAAAAGTCAACCTTCAAATAATTATGTTCAGTTATGCACTCCTTCAATGACTGCTTCAATGCATCATGGCATGGAGACAATCACTGTGGCACTGTGAGCAGGTGCCAGGTCGTGCTGAAAAGTGAAATCTTCATCTCCATAAAGCTTTTCAGCAGATGCAAGCATGAAGTGCTCCAAAATCTCCTGATAGCTAGCTGCATTGACCCTGCCCTTGATAAAACACAGTGGACCAACACCAGCAGCTGACATGGCACCCCAGACCATCACTGACTGTGGGTACGTGACACTGGACTTCAGGCATTTTGGCATTTCCTTCTCCCCAGTCTTCCTCCAGACTGTGGCACCTTGATTTCTGAATGACATGCAAAATTTGCTTACAGTCCAGTGCTGCTTCTCTGTAGCCCAGGTCAGGCGCTTCTGCCGCTGTTTCTGGTTCTAAAGTGGCTTGACCTGGGGAATGCGGCACCTGTAACCCATTTCCTGCACACGCCTGTGCACGGTGGCTCTGGATGTTTCTACTCCAGACTCAGTCCACTGCTTCCACAGGTCCCCCAAGGTCTGGAATTGGCCCTTCTCCACAATCTTCCTCAGGGTCCGGTCACCTCTTCTCGTTGTGCAGCGTTTTCTGCCACACGTTTTCCTTCCCACAGACTTCCCACTGAGGTGCCTTGATACAGCACTCTGGGAACAGCCTATTCGTTCAGAAATTTCTTTCTGTGTCTTACCCTCTTGCTTGAGGGTGTCAATGATGGCCTTCTGTGCAGCAGTCAGGTCGACATTCTTACCCATAATTGTGGTTTTGAGTAATTGACCAGGCTGGAAGTTTTTAAAAGCCTCAGGAATCTTTTGCAGGTATTTAGAGTTAATTCATTGATTCAGATGATTAGGTTAATAGCTCGTTTAGAGAACCTTTTCATGATATGCTAATTTTGTGAGATAGGAATTTTGGGTTTTCATGAGCTGTATGCCATAATCATCAGTATTAAAACAATAAAAGACCTGAAATATTTCAGTTGGTGTGCAATGAATCTAAAATATATTAAAGTTTAATTTTTATCAGTACATTACAGAAAATAATGAACTTTATCACAATATGCTAGTTTTTTGAGAAGGACCTGTATGCACATTTGTATTTTGACATTATATAATAACACTTAAAATTAACACACTAAATACAACATTCATATACTGGCTTTCTGAGAGCATTGGTTCACTAATGTTCACTAAAACTTACTTTGTAGGTTTTGAATCAGTACATTAGAATTGAAATCTGGAAATTAACAGTTAAGCCATCCCCCAATCTTTGGCTATACCGCAAAAAACTGATCACTGCCATCATCTCCCCAAACAGGTACATGATAAAGAGTAGGGCCAGCCATCAGAACAGCATCACATAGCCATTGGCTGTTATGTACTACAGAGCAATGATTACACCTAATGATTCCCACAAATGGACTACAAACTTTATGAATTCACCTCAAATAAGTTAAACGTTCAGGCTGTAATTCTGTTGTACAGATTTGTTCTTAAATCCCAATCTGTTGGTGAGCTGAAGCATGCAACGTTTGTTGATTGATTTGTTTTTGTCAATATTTAAATTTTTTTAGACCTTTTAAATACTTAGTATATACAGTAGTGTTCAAAATAATAGCAGTCCAATATGACTAACCAGATAATCACTGTTTTTGGTATAAATTACATTACCACATAACAAACAATGTACCAATTGGTGCAGTAGATTCTTAGAAAACCAACAGACTCAGCATTCGTGATATGCATGCTCTTGAGTCTGTGTATTTGAATAATTAATTAAAAGGGGTGTGTTCAAAATAATAGCAGCGTGGAGTTCAATTAGTGAGGTCAATCATTCTGTGAGGAAACAGGTGTGAATCAGGCGGCCCTTATTTAAGGGTGAAGCCAGCACATGCTGTACATGCATTTCTCCTTGAAAGCCTGAGAAATATGGGTCGTTCGAGACATTGTTCAGAAGAACAGCGAACTTTGATTAAAAAGTTGATTGGAGAGGGTAAAACTTATAAAGAAGTGCAGACAATAATAGGCTGTTCAGCCAAAATGATCTCCAATGCTTTAAAATGGAGAGCAAAACCAGAGAGACGTGGAAGAAAACGCAAGACTACCATTCGAATGGATCGAAGAATAGCCAGAATGGCAAAGGCTCAACCAATGATCAGCTCCAGGATGATCAAAGACAGTCTCAAGTTACCTGTGAGTACTGTGACAGTTAGAAGACGCCTGTGTGAAGCTAATCTATTAGCAAGAAGTCCCCGCAAAGTCCCACTGCTAAAAAAAAAACATGTACTGAAGCGGATGCAATTTGCCAAAGAACACCTCCACTGGCCTAAAGAGAAATGGAGAAACATATTGTGGACTGATGAAAGTAAAATTGTTCTTTTTGGGTCCAAGGGCCGTAGACAGTTTGTCAGACGACCCCCAAACTCTGAATTTAAGCCACAGTACACTCTGAAGACAGTGAAGCATCATGATATGGGCATGTTTCTCTTACTATGGTGCTGGGCCTATTTACAGCATACCAGGGATCATGGACCAGTTTGCATATATCAGAATACTTGAACAGGTCATGTTGCCTTACGCTGAAGAGGAAATGCCTTTGAAATGGGTGTTTCAACAAGACAACAACCCTAAACACACCAGTAAACGAGCAAAATCTTGGTTACAGTCCAACAAAATTGAGGTTATGGAGTGGCCAGCCCAATCCCCAGACCTTAATCCGATAGAAAACTTGTGGGGTGACATCAAAGATGCCGTTTCTGAAGCAAAACCAAGAAATGCAAATGAATTGTGGGATGTAGTCAAAGCATCCTGGGCTGGAATACCAGTTGACAGGTGCCAGAAGTTGGTTAACTCTATGCAACACAGATGTGAAGCAGTTCTAAAAAACTGTGGTTATTCCACTAAATATTAGTTTAGTGATTCACAGGAATGCTAAATCCTAAAAAAAGAGTAAATATTTTGAGTTTGTAAAGACAAATGCAGACACTGCTATTTTTTTGACTTCTTGTGTTTTGACTTCTCATGAGTTGTGTCAGGAAACATTTTACTCAGGTGACCCACTGCGATTGCATTAGCAGTTTTTAACCAATAATTCCAATTTTCTGCACATCTGATCTCCTGGTTTCCAGTGATGTGATAATCAGTATACACTAGCTTTAGAAAAGGACAATTCAGTTGTCTCTAGCAAAGTCCTTCCTAACCTGGATACATACTCCTTCAATCTTGAAAAGACGGACACCGGTGAACGCTGGCCACTTTCCATCTTTCCCTCTGATCACGGTTTTAATAATTTCTCATAAAATAATTGTTTTTCAATGTAACATTTAAGTACTACAAAGTGTAATTCAGAAGACGGGAGACAAAATTGTTGATATTTTGCTCAATTTATTATCTTCAAAAAAGAAACCATTTCCTTTTTCAGCTGGTAATTTAAATTAACCATCATGAGATGTGATGGAAAATAAACTTGAAAGCAGAGGAAATATTCACAGTGCAAAACATCTGACAAGCAGGTCATGTGCCCCCATGCTAGAACAGCACTACATTGAGTTCAACAGTTACAATATTTTATCATTGTCATAATTATGTGATATGTTTGTCTCCGATTCTAGGCGCAAGAGGGAGGTGAGGTACCACAGGGCACGAACTCCTGCACACTGTAGTCACATTCATGTTCACATTCATCTCTAAAGCGCCTCTTCTATGGTTGGCTTAACAGAAACCCATGACGCTAAGAGAAGTGATGTGAAAAGAACAAAAGATTTTTAAAAAAGCAGTATGCATCAAAGAAATGTAGCCCAACTTGGCCATCATTGTTCGAAGCAGCTACTCTCAAAGTGGCAGAGATTAGCATTATATAATTACATTTCTGAAATTTCTATGGAAAAGTAACTAAAGAAGTAATCTGAGCAGTAGTCTTTACAATAACCAGAAACGCCTTTGCAAATCTCAGTACTTTTTTTTTTTAGTTGCTGTACCATGGTTCTGACTCGCATAAATGAAGTCTCAAACAGGAGCCTTTTCTTTAGCTTCTTCTTTTGCCTTCTCCTCTTTGTCCTTGTCTTTCTCCTCTTTGTCCTTGTCTTTCTCCTCTTTGTCCTTGTCTTTCTCCTCTTTGTCCTTGTCCTTACTCTTTTTAGATTTCTTTTTCTTATGCTTGTGTTTCTGTCCTTTGGGCTCCGACTCAGACTCGTTACTCAAATGCTTCTTGTGTTTTTTGTGTTTCTTGTGCTTTTTGTGCTTCTTCTTTTCTTTCTTGTCCTTCTTGTCTTTCTTTCTCTTCTTGCTGTCCTGACTGCCTGGAGAGCTGGGAGAGCTGCTGTGGGCGTGGCTACCAGAGGGGCTGGCACTCTGGCTATGGGCTGGGCTTACACTACTGTCCCGCCCCCTTTCCCTCAGCTCAGCTTTGCTGTCAGGGTCTGAGACCTCACTTTCACTTTCGCTGTAGTCCGGGACGAATGCTGCTTCGTCTGTCTCCCTTGTGAGGTCTGAGGATAACCGCATTGATCGCACAGATGGGGGCTTGACTTTCGGGTGTTCTCTCTCTGAGTGAACCGACCCTCTCTCGGTGTCAGGCTGGGGCTCTGGGGACACCGTTCTCTGCAGAACTTTGTGTCCAGCATGGTCTCTGTCTTTTGTGGAGCGACTGTCAGGATGCCTGGTGGCCTGTACCGGCCTGTCAACCCTATGGTCCTCCAAGGCCCTTTTAGGCTCTGGGGCAGCCTGAGTCGAAGTTCTTCGGTTCCCAGAAGGACTGTGATCTGCCCTTTTTGACTCCTGGGAGACAGGGAGAACTCTTGTCATGTCCGTGTGCATTTCTCGCTCCTTACCCCTAGAGGGCGGAGGTGGCGATTCCTTCCTCCTAGGCTTGCTCTCTCTTTGTCGGGAGTCTGTGTGATCTCTCGCACTGGTTCGGTGATCTGGTTTTCTGTCGGGAAGGCTGGTGCTGTGTTCCCTACTGGGCGGCTTCCTAGAGACGGGTGCAGAGCGATCCCCTGGCCGCTCTCTGGAGGACTGAGAAGAGGAGCTCCTCTCACTGCCGTGGTCGCTGCCTCTCTCCTGCACACGATCTCGGTCGTGATTCACAGTCCCGCTTTTCCTTTTGTCAGAGGACTCGCGATCGGAGGCACTTCGCTCTCTCTCTCTCCCCCTGTCTCTTTCCCTCTCACTGTCCTTCTCCATTTCACTAAGCGGCGGCTCCTTGGCAGGTTTGACCTCAGCTTGACTGTCTTTAGTGGCATAGAGAGGTTTCTCCACACGAGCAGACTCTCTGTCACTAGACTTCGAAGCAGCGTTATCAACAGCAGGAGTGGAGCTCACAGCAGCCAGAGTGACGTTTCCAGAGACAATTGCCTTGGAATCGTCCTCCTCGGATTCATAGTCCTCTTTCTCCCACTTGGAACGGGGCACCTGTATCAAGACTATTTCATCCTCAGCAGGAGTGGAGCTGTCGTTGGTGTACTCCTCCAGGGTCTTCACCACTGTCTTCTTCAGGTCTTGCTTCTCCTCATGCCTCTTAATGGGACTGCCACCTGTAGAACTGGTGCTGTCAAAGACAACATACATTAGTACATCAAAACTTGGGCTTCAAAAACCATACATTTTTAGCATTTCATGCTGACCTCCCGCTTTCCCCCAGCTCACCTGGTATAATCAACCAACATGGACTCAGCTCCATCTGGTGCATTCACCCTCCGCCGGGCCTTGGACTTTGGCTTTGGGTCGAGTCTGTTCTTCCCGGGAATACCAGGGATGGATTCCTCAGCTCCCACAACACGCTCAGTACTGGGGATTCTCTTCCCAATCTCACGGTTGAGCTTGATCTTCCTCATGGGCTCTGGCTTTATGTCCATCAGAGAAGGGATTGCCGGTCTCTCCCTCTCCGCAGGCTTGTCCCTCTCCGCAGGCTTGTCCCTCTCCGCAGGCTTCTCCCTCTCCGCAGGCTTCTCCCTCTCCGCAGGCTTCTCACTCTCAGTCTTGGGTTTGGGTTTCGGGGAGCCTTTGAACATTTCAGCAGTTTCCACCCTTGGTGATTTACTCGGAGGTGGTTCGAGGTCTTTCACAAATGGCTTTTCATCTTTGCGTTTCCTTTTCTCCACCTTTGGCTCATTGGATTTGTTGATGGCTTTCTCCTCCATTTTGACTGACTTCTCTAGCTTGAGCTTCACATCTTTAGCAAGAGGTTTTTCTGGTTTCACAGAGTCTTTGATTGGTTCTTTTTTAACTTTCTGTTCTTCTTTGACAGGTTTCTGATCCTGGTGGTGTTTGACCGGCCTAGACGGCATTAGCTTTCGGGGAAGCATGAGTTTCTCTGAAGGTTGTGATTTGGCCGTGTCGGTCTTCTGAGTTGGTTCTTCTTTGATTCTCTTAATGGCAGGTTCAGTGGTAGCCACTTTCTCGCGTGCTGTGTCCACTTCCTTTTCTTTTGAAGGCTTGCAGCTCTTTCCTGACGCATCTTTCTTCTGCGTGCCACTTTCAGTTTTGCGTTTGCCTTTTTCCGTTTTGCTTTGTGCCTTCTCTGTTTTCTCCTTGTCTGAAGTACTCTTGTAGGGTACTGAGGTGCTGTCCATCGGTTCATCTCTGACTGGAGTGGCGTCGTCACGACTTGAGTTCATCAGCGACGAGTCGCCCTTACGCTCGTCTTTCTTTGTCTCATCCATGGAGTCGGAGTGGCTCATGATGTCTCCGTCCTCGCCCTTCCTCTTCTTCCTGTGTTTCTTGTGCTTCAGGCTTTTGGTGTCGCTTGTGCTGGGCTCTCGCTCTTTGGTGGGTTTCAGAGACTCTCTGCTCATACCCCTTGCCGTGCCTGCATTGTTGAGATGGAGGTGACCATACTTCTCCGCACACTTCTCCTGGTATGTCATTGGACGGCCTCTCGGAGGCATCCCATGACCCTGGGCATGGGGTGGATATTCGTCCCGGCGCCCCCTGTTGTAGGGGGAGTTGTCTCTGGGTCTTGGTGGAGCGAACCGCTCAGGGGAGTATGGATCTCGACCACCTGGGCCACGACCTCTGACCTGACCGGCCTGCGGAGCGTCATAGTTCTTGAAGTACTTTTCATACCACTCTCTGTACTCCCTCTCCCACTCACGGTACCTCTCCCTCTCAAACGGGTCACTCTGGTCAACTGCTCGGCCATAGTACGCCTTTGCGTCATAAGGCGGAATGTCCCTGTACCTTCCTGGATACTTGCGGTCCGCCTCCATCTGAGAGCTCGGTGGGAGTTTCTTGCTGGGACTGTGAACTCGGTAGACAGGCGATCTGGAGCGAGAGCGATAGATCCCGCTGCTGACCCCCGCACCATCCCGTGCCCTGTACGAGGGAGAACGGGTTCGGGAGCGATGGTAGGGGGGCGTGCGTGACCTGGAGCGGTAACTGCGGCTACGCCCGCGGCCCCGGCGCGAGTATGGCGAGTAGGAGCGGGAACGCGAGCGGGAACGGGAGCGAGACCTGGAGCGAGAGCGTGAGAGAGACCGTGAGTAGGACCGCAGGGAGCGGGACCGAGATCGGGACCGGGAGTACGAGCAGGATGACCCACTGTAGGAAGAGCCACGATACGGAGATTTCGACCTGGAGGAAGAGAACAGATCACAGACACTTAGTTTCACTCAAATGTTCTGAAGAACTGAAGAACACCCTGACTGCGTATGTGAAAATACAAACCTAGAATAGGATCTTCTTCTCTCTTTCTGGATCTTTCTATACTCCAGTAACTCTTTGGCAAAATCGTTGGTAAACTCCTCAAGCTTAGACTTCTCCCTGGTAACGAATCGACAGTGGGGACTATTTATTGAAAACAGGAAGGAGATAAAACTTGACAGTTAAAACACAGCAAAGCAGGGCCTACTTCAATCAAATTTCTAGCTTATGTTTGTAGGAACAGACAAAACACATTTGTGTTACATTAATAATAATGAATATAAAGAGATTGTCCATTCTTGTGCTTCAGTGGATGATAATTAAACTGAATAAATGAATGAACTAATAAAACAACCAATGAAAACCAGTCCACCGATGTAAAGGCAAACAAAAACGAACTGTTCCTACTCACTCTTCCTTGAGTCGCCGCTGCTGTCTGTAGAACTCCTCCTTGGACAAGAAGGGTGCTGATGTCATAGAGGGGATAGGGTTGGGCAGGGAAGGCTGTGTGCCTGGGGGTACCCACGGAGCTGGTACGTTAGCCGGGGCTGGAGGGTACCCTGGAGGGGGTACGGTGTAAGGGGGTGGGGGCTGCTGTCCGGGGGGGTACGGAAGCGTGTACTGCTGGGGTACCACGCCCGGGGGCTGTGGCATTGTGTGCTGTGGAGGAGGAAAGAGAGGGGGCACATATACAGGTGGAGCTACAGGTGGAGGCTGGACCAGTGGAACCGGAGGTCTTAGGGGTCTCTCACTGGGGGGCCTGCCTCTGTTTATGGAGCTGGAGGAAAACAGGTAAAGATAAATAAATAAAATTACCAGCCACATTGCTTTTATAGATCATACAGAAATATTGTGTGTGTGTGTGTGTGTGTGGGGGGGGTGGGGGGGGTGGGGGTGGAATACTCACGGCTCCCACGCAGGCCTTGCTGGAGCTGGTCTAGGTCCACTAGGTCTGGGTCCTTAAATAAAATAAATAAATAAAAATCTGAACTTGTCCTCCACATACTTATCATGAGTAGATAAAAGAGAGGTGTAGATAATGAGCCTCACCTGCTCTGGGAGAGGGGTGAGGGAGAGTGTGTGGTTGACCAATAACAGGAACATGGTACCCCTAAACAACAGAAATGGGATTATGATCAAACAGACTCATCCCAAAAATCACAAGGCACTTTATTATGGGACCAAAACTACCACATCCTCACAATCACAATTAGATCCAATCTTACAGCAGCACCTTAAACCATCAGAATAGTCGAAATTCGAGAATCAACTTTCATGTCTGTAAGCAACCCACGAGACACATCTGTACATCACGTCATCAATGTATCAGTAGCATACATTTTGGAATGGGTAACCTTTGTTGTTTTTAAAGTAATAAGCCTGTGAAATAATCTGAATTATGAGGAGGTCACAGTAACATACTTCTTGTGGCTTACTGCTTTATGAAATTGTTTTATGGCTTGTATTGTTAAAGTGAAGACCTAAATTGAAGGGTGTACAAAAATTTAATTAATTAATTTTACACTTATATAGCACTTTTCGAGGTAGCCAAGGTCCCTTTACAATGAACACAGACGTGTAATTTGTTTTTTTTTTAACGTCAAACTGAGCCTGCTTTCTCAAGACCAGTGACATCACTTATAATTATTGTTATTATTATTATTTTTTTACAGAGAGCAAACATCATCTGGGACAACTGTCTCTGGTAACGTAGACACCATCAGTGTACTAGCACATGCTACTGAGCTAGCATGTGTGGTGATGCACACTTGCCTGTCTAGCATGGACAACCCACTTCAAAAGAACCACTAATGGTTACAACAGCATAATACAAGAGAGAACTGTGGATGTCCTAAAGCTTTATAGTGCTTTTTACAAACACAAGTGTCCAGATCCCTAATGAGCAAGCCAGGGGTGACAGTGGCAAGGAGAAACTCCCTAGGTGGATTAGGAAGAAACCTAAAAAATAAAGACTGAAAAAGACTCAAGAGGGAATCCATCCTCCATTGGGCAGCCATGGCCCGATGCGGCATGGCCCGTGGTTACTACACACATGGTACCTTTGGAATAAGCGGGGTTGGCAGTGGAGTCTCGGATGAAACTACAGCTGGTGGTGCCTGGACCTCTGGCTCTCTGTGAACACCACAGAAACAGACCACAAAACCTCAGAAACACTTCTCGTTGAACTCCCTGAGCAATGCAAAGCCAAGACTTGTAAAACATGCATTTCACCAACAAAGCCAAATTCTGCGGAACCACGTACTTGGGCATTGCCGGCTCTTCCTGTTTGCTCGGCTGTGGTTGGAGAGACAGTGCTGTGTTGTAGTTAGCTGCAGAAACACTGCTGCTGCCTGCAAGAGAGGACCTGCTGGCAGAGGGAGGTGGGCTGGAGCGGTTTCCAGAGGGGGGTGTGCTGGAGCCCTGGAGAGAGACGGCAGGGGGCGGGGCAGCTGCAGGGAGGCTCTGGGGTGGGGTGTGGGCCGCAGCAGGCCGTGGGACATTAGCTAAGAGAGGGTCCTGCTGCCGGGAGTTGGGGGGCCTGAGGGGCTGGGTGGGCCGCTGTGGGAGGGGCTGCGACTGGGCGGGGCGCTGGGGGAGGGGCTGCGACTGGGCGGGGCGTTGTGGGCGGGGCTGCAGCGAGGCCGCAGGAGGAGCAGACTGAGCAGACTGAGCAGCTGCAGCTGCGGCTTTGCGGATTCGCTTGGTGTAACCGGTCTCATTCCTGAAGTTATTCACGGCCTAAATTTAAACCAGAAGTTGACAAATATAAACTCTACAAAGAAGATGCAGACGCAAACAAAAACAAAGATTCCATTATGGCAAGCATGAGGGTTTTACCTGGCGTAAGAATTTATTGGCAATCAAAGCATCAGGGGAGACTTCGGATTGGTTACACGTAGGGCAGACATGCTCCTCTGACTCCAGTAAACTCGTCCGAATACCTGCAACAATAGCAAGTCGTGAGGTTTTGAAGCAAAGCCACATCCTCGTCAGCCGGGACTTGCTGACAGAGTTCACACTCACACTCGTCACAATAGCTGTTCCCACAGCAGGGGATGACCACAGCGTCCGTCATCAGGTCCTTGCAGATGAGGCACAGCAGCTCATCCGGTACGGGGTCCTCTTCCTCCGAGGAAGAGGAACGCTCCTGTGGCAGGAACGGGGGCTTTTCCTTCTTCCCGATTGCGTAGGCTTCCCTATAACATCACCGCAATCGGAGCAAAGAAAATCCATCAACTACACCTCAAAAAACTAAAACACTGGCTAAGGGATTACTGAACCGACACAGAGCGGGAGTGTATTTAGGACACTTGTAGTGTGTGTGTGTGGGGGGGGGGCTCTTACGCGTCGATTGTGGGAATTGCGTATGTCCCAGTGTTGGTCAGCATGGCACCTTTGATGCTGGGATCATCCACCTCCACCATGAAGCTGCGTGGAATCCCAGTACTCTTCTTAATCCGCTGAGGGGCTTCGAAACTTTTGTCCTGCTAACACGAGTGAAGTAGAGGATTAGATTACTCACACACCGAGTGACGGGGGAGAGGGCTCCACACACTTTTCTTAGAGATACAACTAGAAACAGTAATTAAAACCCAATTACCCCATTGGTGGGGCAGTTTCTGATGTAATGTCCATTTTTTCCACATCGAAAGCAAGTGTAGTTTGGTGGAGGCGGTCCCACAAGTTTCTTTGTGTAACTAACAGGACGAGAAAAAACAACAAAACAAAACAAAAAAAAAAAAACAGCAACACTAATTAGGCTCTGCACGGGGACACGACAAGACACGCGACTCGAGTGTGAACACAGTACTTACTGAACTGGATCATAGTCATGATTGGACTGAGACATCATTGCTCTAATTTTGTCTTCCTCCGACGCATTTGCTTCTGCCAGATTGGCGGTCTGTGTAACAGGCAACAATGTTTGCAAATACAGATCAATACAGGAAGGCTAGCAGGAGCCCGACATGCCCTGGTCGCTGACGCTGTAAAGAGTCACGGGATGCAGGACAGGGAGCACGTCTAGCCTTGCGGGACACCCCTGCTGCTCGTCCAGCTACTTGAGCTGGTGGAACCAAGAGGGCTTACGCATGACTGTTTGGAGCCCTTCACAGCAATTTAAAGGGCAAAACAAATTTAAATACATGCACAAGGGTACAAAGCTGGCACTAGGTCTTCACTAGGGACCATTAAACAAGATTTAAAAATCTTTAGTCAATCTTTTAAAAGCCTTCAGGTGATCCAAAAATCTGTAGATTATCTGCACAAAACATGCTTCAGTCATTCAAATACTGTCAGCTTCATTACATTAACCAGGCCATTTTTACCAGATACCTTTACTTTGACAATTTAAAATATTAACTAAGGCAGCATTTTTCAAATTTTTAACTTTTAAAAACACTGTGTGCATTTAAGATAAACCAGACAAATAACATTCTCAGAAAATAAAACTAATACAAAAGGTTGCATAAAAGGTCAATCCCACCACAAAATCCATAGGAGAAAAAAGTAAATATTCAAAGTAATACTGAATAAAAAGCATCAGCAGTAAAACAGACCACAGGGGCCGTTATCTTCATTAATGGGGAGGGGGTGTCCGTCAATTGAAAGACAGTAGATCACAAAGGCTTCCCTCCTTAACACATTTCCACAATTAAGTCTGTGGGCAAAAGGGCTGTAGGGTTCTCTCTATCCCCCACTGATCAGGGCAGAGCGCACCCTCTTTAGAGCGTCTGGCAGACTCACGGCTAACACCCACATGCACACAAGAATCCATCAGAAACGACTACAATGTTCAGCAGATTTGTGATAAAAGGACCTAAATCATCAAGCTAAATTCGACCACCATTCATTTCAATCGGAGTAAAACAATCATCTGCAGCAAAACAATGAAACGTTTCTAACGTTATTACACACAGTAATGCAGTACTGCAATTACGAATTAACATACATCACATATTTTACGCATACAAACCAACAGCAATCTGTTAGGCTAGAGCAAACTATGGGACAGCTTTAGCCAATCAGAATGTGTGGAAGAAATGACTCGTAATGACATAATTAACATGGTTTGCAAATTCAAGTACAGCAAAGTGCTTTGCTAGCTGTGTGTGCTGGGAACTGATAGGAGGGGGTATACCTTTGAAAGCTGGGCCAGAGAAATGGATGGAGAATCATCAATCTGTTTGCAAAGAAATTGGACAAGAAGGTTTACTGCAACATTAAACATTACTTCACCCAACTGACTGACAACAAACTGTCTAAACACAATTTCATAAAGATTCCTTTTGGTCCTTTTTGAATCAGACCATTCTCTGGAGGCAAACTTTAGGTCTGGAATGATATCCTCAGTTCCCATCAAAATAATGGTTCATTCCTCACTGGAGGGAATTTTTTTTAACTAAATGCTGCTTCTTCCATTAGAAGCTATTGCACATGATGAGAAGCAGCAGCACACGGCGCAGCTGTGTTACCGTCACGCACACAGCCCGGTCCGCATCCCGGGGGCCGGGCCCTCACAGAAGTGAACACACAAGGCCTTGTGAACTAGGAGAACACATTTTAAAGGCAGGGATTTTATTGACAAAGCTTGTGGTCAGCAGTACAGAATCAAATTCTGTAATAAAACAAGTTGGCCTTGTTATGACCCAGAGAGAAAGAGAGAGAGGGAGCAAAATCCTCTGGAAAAATGAAAGAGGAGGAGAAAAAACCTACGGTGCCAAGAAATGTAAAGCAACCAAATGACAACATGTGTGTTACAGAGTGGAACACAGCCCAGTTTAGGCCTTGGGTTAAAGGTTAAAAAACAAACCAATCAGTTCATTCAAAATCATCCATAATAAATAGAATACTTATGTATGCTTATGTACAGCGCAAATCTCTCCTTGGAGATTTATCTGTGTGAAATGCATATCTGGTCAGATTTTCATTGAAGTGTACCAAAACTACAGCAACATAGTCAAGAGGAAGAAATAAAATCGGATCAGCTTAACAAAACGCACAAAAACATCACAAGCACATCAGTTACTTGTTAAAAGAATCTGAGTGTAAAAAATGAAATCCAACATTTTAACAAACCAATGCAAGTGTCATACAGACATGAGCAAACGAACAACGATTTTACAATTACAGAAGGACAGTTCATTCCAAAAATATCAAGTCAGTGTAAATCTTCATAGATCATAAAAATAGTAAATTCAAATAGTACTATGTACATTTTCCACATTTGTATAATCTTCATTTTTCTTTCTTTTTACTAAAGGCCAAGGTGTACTTTAAGCATGATATAATTATTTTCCACAAAATGTTATTAGTTTATCATCCCAAAAAGACATGATCATTCAAAATTCATTCAAAATATTGTTACTTCCCAAAGTCTCCAAAACCTTATGCTATCATCTGCAGCAACATCTCTGTAGACCGTATAAATTCACCACTCCAAAAGATCTACAACGTGCTATTCAAGACAAAAGCAATATGGATCATGAACATGCATTGACCAATCACCACAGGCTGGAAGCAGATCATGTCGCTGCTGACCAAGTGATGACCAATTCAATGGACTTTGGGACAAGGCAAGAAAGGAATGATCCTATTAGAAGCATCTATTTACGCAATACTACAACCCACATGTGCCTCAGTCTTTCTCTCCTTCTCCATTACAGGATGGGACTAGAGATGGCCTTCAGAACAGCCAGTATTACAGGATGCTAGGGTGGCACATGACAGTCAAGGGCTCCTACCAAACACTTACAATCCATTATGATGTGCAAGTACAAACTTTTACACATTTAATTAGTTTTGAAAGGTAATATTAATTAGGCACTTTGAGTAATAGGTAAAAAGATGTAGAAGAGGCTAAAAAAAGTATTTCACTGTCATTGAGAGATTTGCTTCTATTTAATGACTTGAATGTTCTGAGACTACTGGCAACCACCCGCCCTGTGTTGGCAAAGTGGCAAATGTGTTGGAAGTTAAAGTCCCAATGAAGTTTAGGAAAAATGAAACATTTCTAAAGCTACACTTAAACAAAATTCTCAAATACATCTGTCCATCTGTGCACAAGGCTGACAAATACAAATATCCAGCGTAAAACATCAAGCTCTATGAAAAACTAAAGTATTGACACTGTGGCCTAAAACTGCAAAAGCTTCAGAACTACTTTGGTCTTGGAATTTAGTCTTGATATTCACCAAGACTGACAATTCAGAGGGTGGGGCTTAATTCTTACCAAAAGCAGAAGCAAAACTGGTGTTATGAGACTGAGATCAACAGTGTATAAAATATTACACTGGTTACACAGTATTTAACAGAAGTGCACACAAGTATGCAAAGTGTAACCTTCTGAGAAAGTTTTGTGCATCTAGTTTTTTACTTCATCAGCATGGTTCCAGAGCCTTACTAAACACAATATAGTGAGTTGTCACATACGGCTTGACACTAGCTTCCACCGCCCCCCCCCAGTTACACACACGTACTGGCACAGGCACACACACGTACATATATACTGGCACAAGCGGGCAGGCACTCACACACACACACACGCGCGCGCGCACACACACACACACACACACACACACACACAGTTGGGACCTGTTAAGCATCATCTTTACAAATGATGTAAATCTGGACAGTGAGACACTGAAGCTGTGTGATATAGAGTGTTACAAAATAAACAACATCTTTTTTTATTATTGAAAATAAAAACAGACAGCTTTTACAGATGGACCACGGTAAGGACAAACAGATTGAATGCTACCATGTTCAACTCACTCTAAAGATCAATATGATCATACAACAGTACATAAAAATGTACAATTAACTCTCATGTTTCTGTTTTTCAATGTGAAATACAGTGCAGTGGCATGCACGTAGACCTCTGTACAGTTAGAACTGTGTAAAATTGTAAATTAAGACAATTTCAACACATCACACAATATAATAGCCCAACACACTTATTGCAAGATGGTTTCAAGGACAACATTGGAGAGGAAGAAAGTTTGCTGCATAATTTCAAATTGTGGAGTGAACTGCTCAGTGAGGGAGTGTGTGTAAACAAGACCAAAAGTGAGGTGGTGTTACATACTGCTTTCGATGATCCACCTGCAGGTTCAGAGCGATCACTGCAAAACAAACCAGCAAAAACTCAGTGCTCATTCTTCTAGCTAACAAATACACTAGTAGCATTAGTTCTACCTTTGCATGCTTTGAGCATTTTTTTCAAGATTACTAGTAATTTGTCACAAGGCAAAATGTAAGGCTCAACTCATGCATATTAAATGTGTCCTGGAACAGGATTTACATTGGGCACCAAGACACTAAACCAGACTGGTCACTTACATAACAAATGTTTTACTGGTGGCCTTTACTCCACCAATTGGAATTCGTCTAATGATGACAGACGAATTTTTGGGGATGAGAGCGCCATCATCGGTATATTCTGAAAAGAAGAAGAACAATTTAGCTTACGAATGATTTCGCTAAACCACATTAGTGCTTAACCGCTACGTGCCAACCACTCATCCACTGAGCCAATACCATCTAACCTGACCAGATTCGCATCCTGATGTGCTGTCTGCGGCACACTGATAACGATTAAGCCGATGTCCCCACACTGTACAGCGCAAGCCGAGTATCCCAAGTAACTACACAATCCGATTCCAGTACTCATCTTCATCAAAGTGGCTAGCTAACAGCCCATTGGCATTAGATTAAAGTGAAACAATGAAAATCTAAATGGAAACTAAAACAGGTTAATTCATAACCGCAATCAAAAGCTCCATCGCTTATTTACCAGGCATGAAGAACTTGCGAGGAGTATTGCAGCCAGCAACCCGCTATATATAAACGCGTCAATAAACTAACAGGAGACACTAACGGGGCCACGTGACCGCTTCCGCGCCGTCTCGCCACCCACCCAACCGAACAAGTTCTCGTCATCTAACTGGTTGGGTGGCTATGCCTGTGCAAAAAAACAGGCAGGATTAGGCACATGCAGTCGTGCAGTTTTACCTTCTTTCGTTTGGGCATTTGTAATCTGCAGGTCGCAGTCAGCCGCTTTCAGCTTCTCCCGCCCCATGATCTGCCGCTTCAGATCACTCAGCGTGATATGGAGTCCGTCGAAGGTGACCGTGTCGTAGTTGAGTTTGGATGAAAACTTATAATGAACACAAGACATGTTTACACAACTCTTCCAGCTAGATTTTTAAAAATCAACACAATCAAAACCCAAGTACAATTCGCAGTGCCGATTAAAGAAAATGTTCCCTCTGTCAAACCAACAAAGAAGTTGGCCGGCCAGCCTCTAATGTGCGGCAACCCATTCAACCCCATTCAAGTCAGCACAGCCACCGTCACGCAGTCCGGTTGTGACCGGTAAACGACACCGTGCGCCGTGTGCTTGTATCCGGGGGCGAAAAGCGCGGAGCTGAGCTAATAATTGCGAAGTACTAGCATTAGTCCGTAACAGTCGACACTACAGCAACGATTAAGGTTCTTCCTCCGGAGTGAGTCAAGTGTCCACGAAAACGACCCCAGTCCGTGTTTTTGCCCCCGCGGTTCCGCGGTCCCGGCGGGCAGCGCGAGCCAGCGCGGGCGCGCGGTGTCCGCAACGTCCAAGCTCAACAACGAATTATGAGGTTTCCGGTGCGGTCCAAAAGGTTCAAATTCGCAGTCCTGTCGAACAATCACGCCGGTGTCCACTCCAAATGTTCATCGAATGTCCGACGACTGAAATCCAAATACAGAACGACCGCGGAAACGAAACTACTGAGGATGTGTCGCTAGCAGGAAGGCCCAAACAACGCTACCAGACTACGAAACGGCCTAAAATGGCCTCCCAACACCAAAACAAAAGACTACATTAATCAAATACAAACAAAACAACAACGGAAGATACGATATATCAGCTCCTATAAGTATATTACTATGGTAATCAAACCAATTATGTATTAGTATTGATCACCAAAAAGCAAAATATACGAAGCTGTCTAAATCACACAACAACGTTAGCTACCTAGCTAACACATTTAAAATGCCCTTCGTTCCAAGGGGTTTCCACAGAAAACGCAGGGGCGACGTCGCCTACGTCTCTAACCACGTGACTATGACGACGGGACGCAATGAGCTCTTTGTTTTGGTTTGTTTTTGTATTTTGTATTACATAGTGTCGTTAGTTTCACGCCAGTTATTGTTTCTGATTTACGAATTTACCTAAAAGAAGGGGCTTTTAAAATATGTTGCTTTTTTGTTACAATCGTTTTAACACTTGTCTCAGAACTCACCCTTTTCACTCTCACCATAAATAGACCTTGTGAGCTACACTGTATACTTTTACATTGCTTTGACACAAAAGGCATTCAACCAGCACTTCATACAAAATTCATTAATACTTCTCTCCGTATTCATAAGCAAAGGACTGTACATATGCATGAAACATTGTAGACATTAACGTTCAGTTCAAAACCCAACAAAATTCTGAATTTAAATATGTTGCATTTTGACAGACATGAAAATATGCACTTGAAATACTTATGACATTACATTTTGTACATAGATTATTCAAATTTTAGCAGTATACATTCGGTTTTTTGTTTCAAGATTCAAGAACTTTATTTGTCACATATAAGTTTGTACAGGTACAAATACATAGTGAAATGAATCAAGTGAATGATCCAGACTGTGCAGAAGAAAAGCAAAAAAATAAAAATAAAAAAGAAGTTATAAAGTATAAAAATAGTAACAAGTTATAAGTTATAAGAGTAGTTTACAAGTTTTATAAATAGGAAATAAAATATAATAAATAAATAAGATGAAATAGATATACTAAGATAAAAATAAATATGAATAACTAAAAAAGAGTAAATGTAAAGTGGAATGTGCATTTAACATGTAAACAACAGTTTACAGCCTTGTTACCATCGGTACATAAGTGGTCATACTTGCACTAAAATGTTCAGGTATATAGGGAAAATATAGCTGTAGTTGTCATTGAATAGGTGTTCCCACTATTACTGCAGAACATGCACCTCTGAAATATCTGTCTGTAATTTCACTTAATTACCTACCCACGTGGGTTCTGTTTGTGCCCTGTTGTCATATATTCAGTGTGATGTTGATGGAAATCTGGGAACAGGATAGATGAACTAGGTCAACAGAAGACTCCTGATACCAATAAGAGGACAAATATGTACATATTACCGTATATACTGAAAATTTTGATTTAGCATTCCAGTACAGTACAGTTTTTTCTGAACTATTGTATATTGCACTGTGAGAACAAATGTCAGAATCCAGTAACTCCACTCAAGCACACTGTGGCCTCTGTGATGTGTTTCTTTATCATATGCTCTTTTACATTACACAGTAAATATTGTTATTCTGGGTTTCTGCTACAGTAAAGAAACGAAAATAGTGGAAAGGGAGACCCATAGCACATGTATTGTGCAGTTTTACAGGTAGGTTGCATTTTGAAGTTGGTTGTACACTGAGTGCCAAAACAGTCTTGTGGGAGAATGAAAATGATTGTAAAACAAACAAAACGCATACAATGTTTGTCTTAACTTTTACTCTGTTATCATCCTTTATCAGCTACAGTTATACAGTGTTACTGTATCACCACTAGATGGCAGCCTGTAGTTGCTAATCCTGCCTCTCCATCTCACAATGTTGCACTTAGGAAGGAAATGTTTGGATCTTCATATATATTTTACACACATGCATGTTTGTGTGGATCTGAAGCAAATGTATATGGACACCACATATATCCCATTCACTCTAGTGATTCATATACACACACACACAAACACACACCAGTAAACAGAGTGGAGCTTTCATGATTCCATGCCAACTGGGTCTCAGCATCTTAATGTTGTAAATGTTCACGTCTCCTTACACGGTCACATGGTCCAGGGAATCTAGAAATATGGGGATCATGGGACACAACTCTCACACTTTCAAAGGCTAAATGTGTGAGTGAAGACCACCTACCTACTCTTCCTCCAGAATCCCACTATACTCATCCTCAAGGCCCATTCCTCTTTCACTCTCTCTCTTTCACCATGTTGAAAGCAGCAGTGTGCGTCTCTGCTTCAGATCATATGTATTCCAGCCTGTTCTGGGTGCTCAGAGAGAAGCTCTGAAAATCCATCCATCCTAAACTAAAACCTGCAGTAGACTATGTGGGTGTGGTTTAAGTGCACTTGTAAAGCTTATAAGCATAAAAGTACATATATTAAAATGACAGTGGCCTTTAAAAATGTTTATTCTAAATGTATTTATTTAAATGTATGTATTAATCACTTTTAGTCATCAAGAACACAGCAGGGCATTTGCACTGCATTTCTTTACTTACAGAAATCTTCTCATACAGTATTTCAGCTCCATCTCTTGCCATTTTCTGTGGCAGTCTCAGATAAATAGATCATTACTTCAGCTGATACACAGCTGCAAATGTTCTTCCAGAAGATCTACGTTTTGTGTAACTCTGACGGGAGATGATGGAGCTTCACCAAGCTCCACACACCTGCTCAAGGCACTGGCCTGGGCCTTCTTGGGTGGAGCTTCACCAAGCTCCACCCAAGAAGGCCCAGGCCAGTGCCAGTGCCTTGAGCAGGTGTGTGTTTGTACAGTTTAGGTAGGGTGGGGTGGAGTTTGGGGGCATAATGGTAGCGGTTTTGGTGGAGTTTGGGGGTGTAGTGGTGGTGGAGGTGGTGGTTTGGGGGTGTTACATAACACTTTGGGATTTGATGACTGTAATTATCCTTGAGTACTTTATTATCTTTTTTTCTTCTCATAATGTCATTTCACATTTATGCTCAGAGGCTATGGCCAAATGCATCTCTCTGAGATTGAGAGAGGGACAGATTGAGAGTCAGAGAGACTGCAGGTGTTTCCAGAGATAAATCCCAAAGTTCCCTCCGGTTGTGTGTCAGCCTCGGCAGTCTTGGAGGTAATTAAAATCAGCAATATCATTGCATGTTTGGAGAGTCGCTCTTTGGGGAGGAAGGAAGCTCTGGTATTAGTGCAGGGGAGAAACGAATGAAATCACCAGCTATTGTGTCCGTCATGTCCACCACACCACACCTACTCGACAGCACATTAGGCAGCGTTTCAGGACCAGAAGGCTAAGCTCGTTATACAGCATATGCTGATCGAGCGATGTGAATGTGAAGCCAATCAAACAAGACACGGGCAAACCTACATATATAAAACACACACACACACACACACACACACACATACACACACATTCAGGGTTCATAACAGAACAGAACAGCTATGGCATGTTTGATTTGTAAAGGCTGCATAGAGATACAGTATCTCACAGCCAAGAGGTGCAGAATAGTGGAGGAGAGGAACGCAATGAGAGGAGAAGGGAGGAGAAAGAGGGGAGGAGAGAGGTAAGAAGAGGAGAGGGGAGGAGAGAGGGAAGAAGAGGAGAGGGGAGGAGAGAAAAGGGAGGAGAGGAGAGGGGAAGAGAGGGAGTTTATGGGTTCTTTGGCTGTTTCACACTCCCCCACTCAGCAGTGACAGCTGATGGCTGGGAGGTGTCTGAGCCTCCTGGGGAACACCTGGGTAAAAGTCCCTGCGGCCTGGTGCGGAATCCCAGAGACACCGTCTCTCCTCCTGGGGCAGCTGCACTCACACTCTCCACACACTCATCCCCATATCAGAAATGAAGAATTATCCTAGCAAGATTTTATAAGGGAGTGTTTCTCTGGGACAATCTCCTGCAGTAATGCAGGGACACGTGTCTGCTAGCTTCAGTCAAACATGCTGGAGGGATTCAGGACATTGGTGTGAACCAAGCAGCATGCAAAGATATTTATTTGAGAACTGTTTAATGTCACATTCTTCAGTGTCTGTACAAGCTGTCATGCTATGCAAAACTAAAAGGACATATTACCCTTCTGCACATATACATGGATGACAAACGCTAGCTTGAGGAGCAGTGATGGGGCTCATATATCTGTGCAGATGGCTGAGTGTGAGGGGATCCGTGGCGTTTGTGCTGACATCTGAGAAGCGTGTGAGGTGGCACTCCGATTCATGGCGTGAGTGGAGAAAGCAGTGGAGGCTGATGTTAAACAGTGCTGTGAATCATGAGTGTCAGTGGAAGACTCGGTGACAGAGCCTGCAGGTGGCGCCTTACACTGAGCATGCTCAGGTTGAGATAGGAGAGCATGGTAACTGGAAATGACAGCCTTTCTACAGAACATGAACTGTGAATCTTCCGTTTTCATGACCTCAGATTCACAAACACTTTTGTCCAGTTTTTCTCAGAAAAGAATCTTAAACCTTGCAAGATATAGAAAACCTATGCTGAATAATTTTATAATTGTATATATATATATATATATATATATATATATATATATATATATATATATATATATTGTATATATAACACAACATCAGCCCCTTGGTATTTCTCCAGCTTTTTGTGATGTCTCTATCATTACAGCCTCTTCTGCTGTTTGTCCATCACTACATCTATCACTACATCTATCACTACAGCCTCTTTTACTGTTTGTCCATCACTATTATGCCTAGTTGGTCATCCATTAACATTTTGTTAGTTTGTATCTGGATGGGCGTGATGTCATACGGGCGTGATGTCAGACCTCTGAACTCCCATCTTTGAATGGCTTGCATCTGGGGTCCTGCCTGGTGTGGTACATCCAGCCTCTACTGATCTGGTGTTCAGAGCTTGTTCCTGTGCTGCCTCCATGTTGTCTTTCAATTCACTCCAGCCTTTTCCACTATTTGCAGGTTGTGCATATCATACAGGAGTTTGTCCACCCATAGTGGTTCCTGTTCCTTATTTTCATCCACCTCAAGGTTTCTTCTGTCTGAGGTATGAATATATATATACTACAATTTTTAATATATATCAAAATAATTCAGGATAAAAATGTAAAATTACATAGACCTGCTTCCTACACCCAGCTGGTATCCGATTTACAATATTCATCAGCCAGGTTTCATCTGAAGTCGAGAGCTGCGAGATAGAGCTGTGAGATAGGGCTGTGAGATAGAGCTGCGAGATAGAGATGTGAGATAGGGCTGTGAGATAGAGCTGTGAGATAGAGATGTGAGATAGGGCTGTGAGATAGAGCTGTGAGATAGGGCTGTGAGATAGAGCTGTGAGATAGAGATGTGAGATAGGGCTGTGAGATAGAGCTGTGAGATAGAGATGTGAGATAGGGCTGTGAGATAGAGCTGTGAGATAGGGCTGTGAGATAGAGCTGTGAGATAGAGATGTGAGATAGGGCTGTGAGATAGAGCTGCGAGATAGAGATGTGAGATAGGGCTGTGAGATAGAGCTGTGAGATAGAGAGCTGTGAGATAGAGCTGTGAGATAGGGCTGTGAGATAGAGCTGTGAGATAGGGCTGTGAGATAGATAGATAGGGCTGTGAGATAGAGAGAGATGTGAGATAGGGCTGTGAGATAGAGCTGTGAGATAGAGCTGTGAGATAGGGCTGTGAGATAGAGCTGCGAGATAGAGATGTGAGATAGGGCTGTGAGATAGAGCTGTGAGATAGAGATGTGAGATAGAGCTGTGAGATAGGGCTGTGAGATAGAGCTGCGAGATAGAGATGTGAGATAGGGCTGTGAGATAGAGCTGTGAGATAGAGATGTGAGATAGAGCTGTGAGATAGGGCTGCGAGATAGGGCTGTGAGATAGAGGAGGTCATGAAGTGGATTCTAGCCACTGTTCTCTCAGTGACACTGCCATTCTGCTTCCATCCAAACACATAAATGCAATTTATTGTTGTTTTTTGTGATATATGAACTTTACAGTGAACCATTTGACAGAACTTCCCCCAAACTCTATAGAAATGTAAAATCAGAGTACAGGCTGTGAAAAGATGCTAATTAAAATATCAAAGCAAGCAGGCTGTCTCCTGGTGTCTGACAGAGAGGGTGCCAGATGTTACAGCCATGTTTCTGCTGGTTGTGTTTTTCTGCAGGAGAGACCTTCACTTGTTTGTGCAACCTGGTAAGTCTTGGTAACCTGGTAAGTGAGTGTGTGTGTGTTGTATCCCACGCACTGGTCTGAAGGAGCCAGTGTATCTGTCCACCACGGCAGGCAGACAGATTGTGTGAGACCATGTGAGTAAAGCACACTCTCACCGCGACAAACCTTGACATCTTGCTTCTACTCCAAATACACAGCTCTTTTATTTTTCTCAGTGGAAGTGCAAATATTAGGTTACATGATCAGTAGAGTTCAGATCTAAGCCTCTTTTGTAACCCCTTGATTACATGATTCATGCACCTTGTGGGTTAATTATCACACCTGACTCCCAGGAAGACGGAATATCCATAGGATCTGAATCTTATGGATTGGAATTTTAATACCTCTGTGTTAGCCTGCCTACTTATACATACACACATCCACCTTATTAGGCACTGCTATCTCATGGTTGCATTTTGAAGGTATATTATTATAGACTGTAGACCAACTGCTGGCTAGCACAGTTCCAAAGGCATCCTCTTTACAGTTCAGATTCCCACTCAAAGGCCAGACAGGACAAGAAGGAGCATTTCTAACAAACAAATCACTAATGTGTGTGTGTGTACTAGGGGTAAGATAGCCACAGATTTGAGGGTTGGTGTAACATGATCCTTCATGCCTCTGTGAGTATGCATTCCCTCTGAATTTGCTACATGTGATCAGTGCAGCTGTTGTATAGTCCAGATAACAGAGTTGCAGTGCTCTCATAGTAACAAACATTACATAAATGTAACAAACACATGTATGAGATGGGTTATAGATTAGCACAGTGTTTCTAATAAAGTGTCTGGTGAGTATATATAGCACATATTTTATATAATGGAGCAAAGTTTAAGGTTCCTGCCTTATGAATCTGTGCTTGAAGGGCTGATGTGTAGATGCAGGTGAAGAAGGTTATTGACCCACTTTGAAGTGGATTACAGATCACAGAAAAGCACAGTAATTACTAGACTGCACAGTTTCTAATGACAGTAAAACTCACCTCCCATTAGCTCACAGTCAGAAGGGCTTGTGGAAGTCTTTATGGGCTTTAATGTTTGTACGTGTCGGACCAGCTCTCCGTTCATCCACCCAACCACAGATAAGAGAGATTTAACGGCGAAGTCCCCTGTCTTTACTGCAGGCCGAAGAAGCTCCATGAGAGCATAGCTAGACCAGCTCAGTCACTTTTTTCTTTAACAGGGGCCATTAAGTGGAAGAACAATTTCACCCTGATTAAACACTCACACACTAAATTAACTGCAAGGACCCAAGTGTACAGGGAGAGTGCAGGGACACAGAGCCAGAGACACTCTCCAAGCAAAACCGAACATTTCCGTTAAGTCTTGACAAAAACAAACTATGAATGCTAAATAAGACCTTCCCCTAGTGTTTTTCTCTCTATTTATATGGCATTTACGGTCAAATGCATCTAACCAACATTTTGAGTTTACAGAACAAAGTAATACACATGATCTGCATTCAAAAGCATTGCACAGAATGTAGTATTGATTCAGCGTTCGTGGTAACCGGCCCAGAATGTGATGCATGGCCAGTGTTAAGACGTGCCCTGCCAGATAATGCCCTCGTGTACCTGTATTGTGGTGTTTAGTCCTTGATGACGCCATTCATTCCCTCCATTCAGTACCGTGTTCACCAGTACAGTGATGACCACAGGAGGGACGGACTTCTTTCAACTCACGTGTTTCTGGGCGGGAGAAAGAAGAAGCACGTTTTGTCCATTATCACGAGCGAGTTTCTGGGTTCTTTTGAATAAAACCGGCGCCGCAGTTGTTTCTTGCTGCGTGTGATTAATCGGTGCGCATCTTCTCTGTTAATTTTATATTAAGTCTTTAAATGCGCTGTCAGCGCACGAGCTCCGCTGCTCCCCTGTCTGTATGTTAAACAGCTCTCGAGCCACTGGTTCGTTGTTTATCTGTTTACACCGATTGACTCTACCGTTTGGCTTATCTTGCACCGTAGCAATTCAAGCCGAGTTTGAATGAAAATCTTCTGGTGGTTATGAATAGCTTCTGTAAATGTTTCCCTCATGCTGGCGGAGGCCTATTTAACACTGCGTTGAACCTTTTCTCGCGTGACTAGGTGAAGACGAATAAGTACATTTTAGATACTTCAAAATGGGAAAATCAGAAATGTGGAACTGCGGTGTTCCTGCGTAAAAGGGAGCGAGAGAAGCGGGTACAATACATCACTGAAACAGCTGACAAGTTAAAAACAAACTGCAGAGGAACCTTCTCTGTACTGATAAAAATATAGAAACTTTAATTCGTTCAGATTTAATATAAGTTCCTCTGAATCTTGCATTGTCTCAGTCAGGTTGCCGCAAGAGCTCTTACTCTCTATCGCGCTGTCCGTGTATACGCGGTTATGGTGGAGGAGCGCGCGACTAATCTGACCCCTGGGTTGTGTGAAATAGACAGCGAGGATCAGTGCCGTGTGGCGCCCTGTCCTGTGGCGCTAATATACCTGGACCTGGCAGAGAGATACGGCGGCTTTATCGGCCTTGGGAGGGTAATTTAAAAACGTTGACACAGCAGCACAGATTAAGATCTGACAATACTGGATGAAGCCTGCATTGTCTGTAGTCTAGCTGGCTGGTTCGAGCCAACATTGTCTTTCACTGGCGATAAAAGGTGCAGCTATTTATTCTGCTCGAGACTTTACGGTAGCTAAATTTTGGGCAGATTGTGGAAATCATTCTAAAATGTCAGCGCGATCATTTAATAGTTTTCTGTTGGATGTCTTATGACCCTGCAAAGCACCTCGTGGAACTGCAAGCAACTCACTCACGCTTAGCAAAGAGTTAAATTGTCCACTAGGTGGTGCTACTGGGAAGAAAAACTATTTCACAGTGGTGCTTCGCATCAATGACACTGTGCGTCCTTGCTAAAAGAATTACAGTTAGGGCGACCACTAGTATTCTGCTGCACAAGTACTAGAGACGGGCAGTGCTAAGTCTTATGTGATGTCACCCTGGCTTCGGTCCATGTGTCCGTGTCTGCCTTTCTTTAGATGCAGTATGCAGGCAGGCCGGCGAAGGTCCACTCTGGCCCACTCTACTTCCTGACTGAAGGGATGTTCCACAGCAGCAGTGACAACCACAGTTTAAAGCACTGTTAGGGTTTTTAGAGGGAGGCCTGCACAGTCAGGATTTTCTACAGGTGATAAGTCACTTTCTGCCTCTTCAAAACCTGTTGGGAATACAGACATCCTGAATCCCTTTAACCTCAGAAATGAGGTCTTCATAAGTCCCCTTGTTGTCATTTTTGTTCATCACACTTTACTGGTGCAGAAGACATTAAGACATGAACACATGCTCAGGGAGCCAAACAGACGTGAAATAACGCCTCATGTCCAACTTACATAGCCTCGTGCCTCGCTGTGATGGACATTCGAGAATGGATGGTGTTGTTTTGAGGAGGAAAGGCTGCAGGGTGGAGGGGAGGGTGGAGGGAGGAGGGGAGGGTGGAGGGTAGAGGGGAGGGTGGAAGGAGGAGGGGAGGGAGGAAGGGAGGAGGGTAGAGCGGAGGGAGGAAGGGAGGAGGGTAGAGGGGATTGAGGATGGAGGGAGGTAACTGAAAACATGACCTTTCTGTGATTGTTATCTTGCTACTGCTGGGAGAGAGAGCCAGTGTTGCTATATGAAGAATAGCAATGCTTTTGTTAGTAATCGCTGCACGATCAGCCTGTCTTCCTCTGGCTAGGAGTCAGATTGCCCTGATCTCCAAAATACACTCAGTCAATACCACCTGCATGGCTGACCTCACACACCCCCTGAGGAGACCACCACATGGCCACACTAAGTCACCATCACTTCCTGCTGAACGCCCACCCACCCAAATGCCCACCCACCCGGGCTGTCTCCTCCCTGCTGGGTTGAGGCAGGCACATGCCCCAGAGAAGCTTCAGGGTACTACCCATCACTGGTAAAAGAGCTCTCCTTAACATGCATCTCCTCTAGGGGAGCACATCAGACCTTCAAGCCTTCAGACAGGCAACCTCCACTCACTGCCGTTCACTGGATCACAGCCAGCTGCAGTACTGAACATGAAGAATTGGAGTGTGAAGTTCACAGAGCAACAACAGGTTTCCTATTGATTTTACAGCTGAATCTGCTGTCATGACGGCCGCGCTCGGGCACACTGATGCTCCTGGCCTTTCTGCGTTCTGATGGACTGCCTGGACTGCACTCACTCATCCTTCTTGTCAGAAGCCATTACGCAAAGTGAATTAGATGAATGTCTTACCTCTGCACTGTTCTGTGCATGGGGCAACTGGCAAATCAAAGTACCCCCACAACACACACAAGGGCATTTTGATTTACCTGACCCGCCTCTGGTGGATAGCTTTTTCAAGAAGGTACTTCAATTATTTTTGCAGCTTTGTCTGTCAGGTTAATGATGATAAAAAGCGATGCTTAAAAACCTTATTACTGTCAACTTGGAAACTCAATTTCAGAATAAAAGCAGATGTCTAAAGCTTTAGATGAAAGCGTTTTTTTTTATCTGTCAAGGATTTTTTTTACTGGAGATGTTTTTTTATGCTTAAGATGAGTAATGAACTACTCTTCGTTCAAGGATTCCATGATGCCAGGATGCCATTGTTTGTATGTAGTGTAAATATGTTTTCTGAATCTCTGACTCTGACTTAAGTCATATGAGTAATTTAATTTGAAACCTCTGGTGATTACAGCACACAAATAATTACAAATACTCAAATAATCCAAATTTTAGTATCGCAGGTAAGTCAAGGCAATCATTTTACATGTAGCATGAGTGAACACAGTTTATTGTGATGTATAGCATTGGAAAAGAATTTAACTCCCACATAATGAAAGTGAAGTACAGACAGAGATCCTCTTTTGTCATTTTTCAAAACTGACTTTATTTTCTAACTTTTAAATATTTTTCTATATATAATTACCTTAATTATTTCTAAACAACTATAGTATTTAAAAGGTGTGCTTTTCTACAGCATGTTGTAAGCTGAGACCACTGCCTTCGTTGCGAGGTTACATGCACAACGCCCCCTGCAGGCCAGCATGGTGCTTGCCCAGGTCTGGGGACAGAGGGAGGGTAATCGCTCAGCAGTAACAGTCCCAACAGAGCAGAGTGGAGGTTTGACTGAGATGGACGAAGGAGGAAGAGAAGCCTGTGGGAGAAGGCTCTCTAAAGGCAGGAACAACAGGCAGTAGGTGGCCTGAGAGAGCATGGAAGAGAGGAAAATGGACACATTGCACACCCCTGTGGAACTCACCCCTGTAGAACTCACCCCTGTGGAACTCTAGAACATAGACCCCCCCTTTAGTTTCACACTTAGAACAACACAACTTCACAACACAAACCCAACTGAAACAAAACATTTACAATAATAACCCCTCAGTGAATGTGTAATGAAGTTGGTTAATGTTGTGTATATAACAGTGGATGACGTAAAATGAGCAGAATGAGACGAGACTAGAAGACACATTTGTAAGATGATGTAATGACATACCTGGAGATTATATATGGCAGATAAATCTTTAGCTCTGCATAAATATGATTGGAAATAGGCAAGACACCCGTGGAACTGCATGGCTTTAAATTTCAACTACTTCCACCCCTGCATCACAGGCAAAAGGAGATGTAATGCAGACTAAATTGCATCGTTTTTGTATTCTTAACAGTATCGCATCTGACCTTGAAAGTCTTTTGCAAACATGAATATGAACAGGTACTGTATGTAAATGTTTTGCAATTTAAATATTTAAATATTTCCTTGGGCAAAACTATTGTTTCCGTAGAACTATAACTACTTCAAAGCCCTTGTCAGCTCAAATAATTTAAAAACCAAAAGCCCTTGGAGTTATATTAATACAATATCTAAATTACTGTATTCTAATTCTATTTTGTATTTACATCACGTGTGTACGAGTCAGAAGATAGCATCTTTATATTGAATGACTCTACATTGCGGATTAAGCACTTCAGGTTTCGAAAGTGCCTGGTTACTAGTGTTTTCGTTTGTAGAGTGTGTGTGTGCTGTGCTATTGTGAAGATTGGGAAGGTGAAGTAATTGTGGGGGTTTCACCCCATCTGAGCTCAGCCTTGGAACTGTACTGAGTTGCTGAGGTCCCAGAGATTCCTCACTGGACTCCATGGACACCGGTCTCCAGCCACAGTACCAGCCCCTGCTCTCACGTGGAGAGTTCCTTACAGTTAGTCTGGAGTTCCTGACTTCCAGCAACATCTACATGTAGAGACAACACATCTAATATGTTTCTGGTTCTATTTAAGAAGTATTAAAACTCTACAAAATTGAAATCTACAATTGGCAGGCACTCACTAATCTGCTGATAACATCTGAAATCTAATTTAAGAAGAATATACATACTAATAAATACTACTTTAATCATCTTGGTACAAGAGAACCAAATTAATCACTTATATGTGTATATATATATATATATATATTTATTTTTTTATATATCTCAATGTAAATGGCAAACTAGGTTCTTATTCTTTTTAAACATTAGTGAAAGAAATGTAATTACAGGAGCTTAGGTGGGGTGTAAGATGGTGTTTAATATCAAGCGTTTATACCACCTGTTATGAACAGTGGTGTAAAGAAGATTTGTTGGGGAACATGAGCTGAGTGGAGTGATGTTTGGCAGAGCTCAGCGTAGCAGCTTTCTGGGACATGAAGAGGATGATGATGGTGACCAGACTGTGGGTGTGAGCACATATGTGTGTGTGTGTGTGTGTGTGTGTGTATGTGGTGAGGGAATGAGGGTGGAAATGGACAATGGCTTGTTGGAGACCCAGAGTCGATGGCACTAGGGGTTAGGTTAAAACACCCAGCTCAGGACAGGAAAGCAGGGCTGCTGGTTGCAGCCTCCTGAATGTTGATAGGCACTCCCAGAAACAGCGCCTCTATCCGTAAGGGCAGGTGAGGGTCAGCCTTTCAATCCAGCTGTCAAAAAAACTGTACCCTGCCCTCTCCTTCACTTCCAAAGGGCTTTGGAAAAGTTTAGCATCTCACAGTTTCACTGGGCTAACATCTACATGTCACATTTTATGACTAACAGTGGAAGTTCTTTGAAGAGTGACATTGAGGAGAGTATAGTCTGAGGAGAGTATATTCTGACGAGAGTATTGTTCCATTTGAGCAGCAATCCCCAGCATGGGGTGATGGGGGGGTTGTTCAATTACACTCTCAGTTAAAACAAAATAACCTGAAAAATGAACAGTAAAAGGAAGCACCAATAATCTAACAATAACTACCTATTAACCCTATATTAACCCCATATTAACTCCATATTAACCCTATATTAACCCTACGTGAACCCATATACCCTCTATTTTCACCCTAATCTATATATATATATATATTTATATTCTCTAGTGAAATAGGGTTTCTGACAGGTCTTTACTAGGGTTTCTCCAGGCTGCTCTGAGTTTCTCTGCTCAAGTCTCTTGTTAAGTCATGGCACTTGTCTTGTGCTTGAATTCACCCCTTAAGCCCTGACACCCCCTACAGCATCACACCGGCGTCGTCCTCCTGCTGGCCGCATCTTTGAAGTCCTTGGAGTTGGAGTTGTGGGCCTGCAGGAACTCCCTCTCAGAGTTGAGCAGGGTCCCCCCGGGGGCCTTGCCGGGGTCGCGGGACAGTGTGTACATGGAAATGTCGGCAGCTGCTGGGCCACTGTACCCGCCCTTGCCGATGGGGGAGGGGTCGCGGGAGGCGGGCTCGCTGGAGCGACAGCTGGATCGGCGCCGGAAGCGGTAGCGGTAGCTCGGAATGCGGCCGAACGCAGATTTCTTAATGAGCTCTGTGCGCGACTTGGCCCTCTGCTTACGATGCTTCTCTATAAACATGTGAACGGCCAAGACGCCCACCGTCTCGGCCATGATGAAGGAGAGAGCGCCGAAGTAGAAGGACCAGCCGTATGAGTAGCTCTTCTTGGAATCGCTTTGCCCAGGATCTCCCGAGTTGGCAGATATATAAACAATTATCCCGATAATGTTACTGAGCCCTGCAGTGATGGGGAGGAGGGGAGAGAGATGGGTATTGAAAAGAAGGGAGGAATCAGAAAACTTTATGCATCCGAGTCTCATCACACCTCATCGTACCACTACACAGAAAGGCTAGACACAACCCTTACCAGCCAGACACAGCAAACACAACTACAAAAATCAGGACGTTGGCTCTTTCATTCGCTCTTTTCATTCGCTAATATTTGAGAGGAAATTGATAGAAATTTGGTTTCACACATTTTGATTACAATAATAACAAAGGAAAACATAATGGTAGAAGCTGGCAGTGCAGGATGTTAGCATCACCAAGGTCATGGGTCATTTACAAAAGATCATGCAAAAAAATACTGTAAAGGTATGTAAAATATTACCTTTTGTGAGTAGCTCTGGAAAAGTAATATATGTAGTATGCTCAAGTCATACAACATGAGTTGATACACACACACACACACACACAGGATGAGGTACACAGCACATACAGACATAGAACACAGTGTCATGTTTTTAGCCCAACAGCTCACTGAACACTCTCATAGCTGCAACAAAAAGCTGATTGAATCAGCCATTTGTAAATTTCCACTGCCTAATGGGGTCTTCTCAAAATATTTACCAACAGAGAATTTTTCCCGCCTACCAGCCTTTGTCAGACCAAAACACCACATGGGTCGATACTCTGTTCTAACAGGGCCAGACAGCTTCTTTGTCAATAATCCCAGTTAATCAGTCAACAAGCAGTCAACACACCCCAGGCGTCTGCGTCAGAGGATGACATCATAACTCGTTTGTGTTCTCAGTAAAATAAAAAAAAAAAGCGCCGTAAAACGTATCCAAAATGACATTCAATTGCACGCATGTGTAGTCCAAATCGGATTTCTGGTTCAAATCTGGTAGCGACATTGGGCACACTTACAGACACTCAATGCTGGATAAAAGCCCTTGATTGGACATTTACCTCCAGTGATCTCAGTCAATCTAAAACAGTACAGTATTACATGCACTTCAGTTCAGGAATTACAAAAGTACATCAATGTCACTTTTGAATGGGCTTCATGTACATTTTTGTATTTTATTAAATTTCTTTCTTTCGTAGGTGTCATGCGACCCGACCCCAGGAACTCCAATTCCCAGCATGCCCAGCATCGTTGGCTTCGATCCTCCTCCCCTTATTACTGAGCTCCACCTGTTTCTCATTATCATGGACTATATAGCCTAGTTTGCCACACACCCATTGCGAAGTATTGCTGACAACATTGTTAGGAAGCATACCGAGCAATCTTTCCTCTGCATGTTATTTTTTTTGGTTCAATCTGGTTTGTCTCACATTTTAGACTTTTGGAATAGCCCCTTTGTACCTTTTCTGCCAATCTGGTTTTGACCCCAGGACAGTTTCAAGGATACAATCTGTACAAAAATCTCATTCAAGGTCTGTGTGCGTTTGTTAGAGTTGGTTTGTGTGAGTGTCAAATTCTGCAAAGGCTTGTAATGTCACTGAATAGTCATAAATGACATTTGACAGTCTCGCTCATCCAAAATCATGAGAAACTGTAAATTAGCATATTTGACATCCCTAAATGGCCAATAAAGCTAAGCGTCCTGTCTGATTTATATCATTCATAAAAATAGCATTTGTGGGTAAAAAGAGCAATGTTCCTGCTGTCTAGGATCAGTAAATGAACATTAACAATATTGTTAGTGGAATTTCATAGCTGTTAAAGTTGAGTCATGGGAAAAAAACATTAGGAGCTGTTTATTAGCTCAGTTACAGTCATACAGTCACAGACATGAAGATATGGCTTCATCAAAAATCAGGTGATGCAAGACTAAAATACGAGACGGCCAAGGGGTTACTGCACCAGTGTGGTGCCCCCCCAGTATTCCTGCTCACACTACTCGTATTATTATGGGAATAATGGGAAATGTCATACTACCATGTCTTACAGAATGTTCTCTTGATAGTGACTGGCAAGTGTGAACTGTTAAATGACAGGAATTAATTTTAATTTAAGGTTAATTTGGAAATAAAATCAAAATATAAAAGTCAGCGGGTGACAATTCATCAGACATTAGCAGATGTATAGCTGTTCTCTCAAAATAACTACTGTTGCAACATTTAAGGTTAATTTATATTTTACATTTAAACTCACAGCTAATTTAACAGCTTGATAAAACATCTATAAACAATTAGCTGAGTAACGTTAGACTCACTTTGTACTGTTTGTGCTCTGGATTTTGTGACAGACTTACTGGAATCCCTAGGCAACACCACCATACTTACGGTCAAAGACTGATACTCCAGAAGGGAATGGTTTATTCCTTTTACTGCTATTCCCAATGTCTTTCAGACATCTTATACACTTTTCCAGCATGTATTTTGCAACTAAGGGTTCCCTAAAAATGACTCAAAATGACTACTGTTGCAACATTTAAGGTGAATTTATATTTTACATTTAAACTCAAAGCTAATTTAACAGCTTGATAAAACATCTATAAACAATTAGGTGAATAATGTTAGCCTCACTTTGCACATTTCTTAGTGAAAACTGTAAGTAGAAGAAAATTGGTGAATGCAGTAACTCCTCGTGAATCACACATATGAACCATTTCAGAATAATTTCAGAATGATTTCAGAACGATTTCAGATTGTGGTCCTACATGAATCCCATTGTGTGCGTGAATTCCATCAGTGTGAATGTGTGTGCCAACACAGTGTTGTATGGGGTAACGATGATGTCACAGCGCTAGAAGGGTTCATATGTATTGTAGTTGTGATTGTGTATGTTGTAATGGTGTGTATGAATGTGTGTATTCACGCAGTCTTATAGATGGACAGTGTGTATTGCCACACCGCAATAGATGGGTAGTGTGTGTTACCAGCTGAGACGAAGAAGATTCCAGCGCTGAGGATGACATTGTGTCTGGTTCTGTAGAATTCACTGGCAGCCACACACAGCCCTCCCATGAAGAGCAAACCAACACTCATAATGGGGAATATACTGGATGCTCTAACTGCTCCTGAAGACAGACAAACAGAAAGGCAGACAGACACAGACACAAACACGATTTCAGTCATCATATTATTACATTTGTTCGGTTCATAATACATTATACTAAATCAGTGTACCTTTGATATATAGAGTGTTACACCTATGTAAATGTAATAGTTATGAACTAATATTTATGGACCTGTTTAAAACATGACTGAATGTGTGTGCAGCACCATGACTGGATACAGTAGCTACACTAGAATCCAGTGTGATGTTCTGAATGTTCAGTGGTTCGTTTCATGGAACAAGCATCTGAACTCCTCAGAGCATCTCACTGGATCCGCTCCACATGGAGATCCAGCCGGAGGGACTGGCCCCCTCAGAAACAACAGCTCCTCCACACTCTGCCTTTAGTTGCAAAGAAAGCAGTCCTTACAGATCCGAACTCTGGAACAGTCAACATCTGTCTAAGAAGCATAACCCTTTCCTTCCTAATTACCAGCACAATGTTCTTATAGTCTTAGAGCAGAAAATCCAGGCTCGCCCTCCACGTCTGGCCATGCCCTCCACCACCTTGGCCCCGCCCACATCCTCACCCCATTGTATTCTGGCCTCCCTTCAGCTCAGGCAGAATGAAAGAGGAACCTTGGAAGTGTGAATGGCCAACACAACTGCTCTCATCAGGGTGGCATCAGATTATGCACGACTGTGGCATCTGTCCGCCCAAAGCCCGTCTGCTGTGCCTGTGGTGGTAATGTCTGTGCCCTGAGCAGAGAAGGGAGGGACTGGCACTCACACTGCCACCCCCACCAGCTGCACAAACCCCCGTCACACAGGGCTGTTACACACTAGTTCACCAGCTTTCCACAAGGGCTTTAAAGACATCTATAAGGTTTAGATAGATCTATCAGGTTTAGACAGACAGACAGACAGACAGACAGACAGACAGACAGACAGACAGACAGACAGATAGATAGATAGATAGATAGATAGATAGATAGATAGATAGATAGATAGATAGATAGATAATTTTCTAATTTCTGTTAAATGATTAAATAAAGGTATTAGTAAAAATAATAAAACCATTCTGCATGTCGTCAGCGTCACCCCCCCACACACATACAATTTTACACTTATCTATAAAACACCCGCACCCCCTCATTCTGCCCTCATCTATCAGAGTCCTCAGAGGAATCCACAGTTCCCAGGGACACAGCTGACTATTGTACTGGTGCCCAAGGAAGGACTAAAGACACTCTTCCATCATCCAGTTTAACTGCCATACTGGCTGCCTCAGGACTCCATCACAGGAGGAGACAGTAGACACTTGTTAAGGGACATCTGAGACATGTGACTGCTAGCTTTCTCTGGGATAGTTCCTGTGGTCCTAACCATGCAGAAAAAAACAAAAACTAACGGCACTGAACTAATGCCACTGAAGGCGGATGTGAATGAAATGAATCTCTGTAGGAGTCTACGGGAGACCATTTACCACAGGAGATTAACGCATTTAGCTGATGCTTTCATCCTGGCTACAGATGTGTTGTGGCTTCTAGTTCTATCCTGGCTACAGATGTGCTGTGGCTTCTACTCATAGAATGTATCCTAGCCAGGAGGTTAGAGTCAAAGATACTGTTCAACTACAACACTGCTGCAATACAGGGATCGATGCTCATACCCAGAAGTAACAGAAATGAACAAGATCTGTATATGAAAACAATAAGTGCAGTTTAAATATCAAACAAGGAGTGGAGTGTTCTGCAGGAGAATAAAATTCCACAGCCACAGGATTAATGATGATTTAAATACAAATGATTTAAATGATCATTTTTCTGCACAAATACATGAGTCCTCAGCCTGCGTTTGAAGATTGAAAGAGCCTCTGTCTCAGCCAGTGTAGGTTTGTTCTACCGTCTGTTAGCAGGACAGAGAGTCTCCACGCTTGTCTTCCATGAGACTTGAAGCATGATGTTTCAAGCCAAGCAGTACTTGAGGATTGAAGTAGTCGAGGTACAGATCAGGTTTGAATAGTCGAGGTACAGATCAGGTTTGAAGTACTCGAGGTACAGATCAGGTTTGAATAGTCGAGGTACAGATCAGGTTTGAAGTACTTGAGGTACAGATCAGGTTTGAAGTACTCGAGGAACAGATCAGGCTTTGACCACTGTCATCACGGTACTGCTAGTGAAGAGAACACCGCAGTGGAGGGAAGACTGCATGTCTAGTCTTCACAAGCTGCCCAGCTGCTCTGCCCTTAAGAGGGTGCTGTGGCATCACTACACTTCTGAACGTGCAGCAGGGTGGAGGGTATGAGGCATGTGCCCCTGTCCCTTAGTGTCTCTCAGGCTGTGGGTGGTGAACGGGGACGCTGGATACACAAAGCTTCACACAGCAGAATGCAAAGCGGGTGAGTGAATATGAAGGAGTGAATATGAATATTAATGAATGAGTATGAATATGAATGAGTGAATATATATGGCGAGTAGTGCAGAACAGAACAGGACATCACATGGTCTCCAACAGATCCAACATGACAAAAGAGAGGCATGCGTATAGCATTTGAGAGAGAGAGAGAGATAGAGAGAGAAGCTGGATGAGAGAAGGAGAGAGGATGAGAGGGAGGGGGCGGGTCTGGGAAGGCACCCAACCATATCAGCTCCATTTCCAGTCTATCTCTCAGCTCCTCTCAAACCAGGCTGCTTGCAAAATGGTGCTGTGCTTCTAAATGTATTTGACTGGTATCTTTATTTTCACTGACAGTCCAATGGCACCAAAGCACATTTTAAAGAGCTGTGAGGAAGCTCCAGTGAAGAGTTCCAGCCAGGCCGCAGGGCACGTCCACATACCTCTCAGTAGACCTCTCTCCCTCTCTCTCTCCCTCTCTCTCTCCCTCCCTCTCTCTCTTCCCCTCCCCCTCTCTCTCCCTCTCTCTCTCTCTGTTTGTTTCTCTCTCTCTCAGTCTCAGTTTCTCTCTGTTCTCGATCACTTTTTCCCCTTAAGACACAGAAAAAATATCAAGATCTTGGAAGTGCAGTTTTGGAGAGCAGATTCTTAAATGCATACACTCTCCCACACACACACACACGCGCACACCCACAAACACGCACACACGTAGGGACACATTGTGAGTTAGACCTATTTCCCCAGGCATTTCAGCCTAAAAAAACCTTTTGTAAACACTTATTGGCAGGAGTCTTGCTTGCTGTGGGATGCCAGTCCCACATCTGTGCTGTATTTCTACCAACTGCCTGTGTGAAGATCTGTGTGTTGCCACCTGTGTGAGTCCACCTGTGTGTTGCCACCTGTGTGAGTCTCCCTTAGTGAAGGTATATATAACACTACTGTACGAGGGTGTGTATGAGATTACCATTACCACACCCAACCTTTCCTACATCTCCTCTGCCTACATCTGCATGTACATCCATATAAAGAAGTCATTACACATTCACTGTAGACTTAGTTTGAAATAAGTTACAAAATAGCCACAATGCTAATTTCCACAAGTATTTCTATGGGATTTGTTATGTTATAGTAGTAATAAACTAATGGCAGCCTCTTAATTCCGTCTACCAATCTGGTCAGCCTAGCCAATCAGGCGAGGGGTCAAAAATGAGCCTTAAAGACACAGAGATACGGGAAAATCAACATAGAAAAAAATGCAAAAAAGTTTCCCCAGTATTTAGCACGATTTTACAGGTTGGAATCTGTATAAAGGTCCAAGATAAAACATACATCATCAGGTTTTAATATAATAAAATAGACACTTGATATAATTATGTTTCCTGCAAATTGCCATTGTATTTGTTACAGTTTTGCATGCTGTTGTTTATGTGTGCACATTACTTGATAAACCAAAGCACACGATGCTCTGTGCAGCAGCCAGCGGTAAAGGAGATGTCAGTGATGGCGCGTGAGCCAGGCATGTGAAGACACTGCACTGGCTGCAGGGCCAGTGAGATTTATCTCCCTGCGCTCTATGATCCGCTCGGATGGGTGCGTCTAGGGTGTTAAGCTTCAGTCACCAAGCAATTTCAAGACACACCGCACCTAATCTACGAGACAGTCAAAAGGGTGGAGGTCATTGCTGAAACCGCGAAAAAAGCCGCTGGACCTGAACAAGAAAAATCCATCTTGCCTATATGACCCTTCTCCCTGCATCTGCTCACAGTGCGCGGCAGCAGGCGGAGGCCAGGCGGGTAAATGCAGCAGCCATGAGGGAGCTCTGATGGCTCTCTGGGCAGACTTACGCAGTAGATACTCAGCTGTGTCCTGCTCATAATCAGCGTCTTCAGGAAAGTGGTCAATCTTCTTACAGACCCCACGAAACGTCCCTAGAACCATGAGAGACCGCAGACGATGGGGAGAGAGAGAGAGAGAGAGAGATACAGTTAGTTAGTCTTCCATGGTAAGTCATCTCAGCATTTCCATACTGTTTACATATCTATACATCATGTCTACATTATGTCTGCTATGGCAAATTTCAAACATATGTAAATATTAGCAAAATTCTGCTTAAAATTTTTATTTCGTTCGTTTAATAATATGGTGAGTGCATTTTGCGGTGTGTGTGTGTGTTGTGCATGCGTGTGGGTGTGTTGTGCTTGTTTGTGTGTGTTGTGCATGTGTGTTTTGTGTGTGTGTGTGAATGTGTTGTGCATGCATGTGTGTGCTGTGCATGCGTTTGTGTTGTGTGTGTGTGCATGTGTATGTGTTGTGCATGTGTGTATGTTGTGCATGCGTGTGTGTTGTGTGTATGTTGTGCATGTGTGTGTGGGTGTTGTGCACGAGTGTGTGTGTTGCTATGCAGTGTGTATTCCCCATAAACCCTTATGGGGAATACACACTGCATAGCAACACACACACACACTCGTGCACAACTCGGCTGTTCACTTGGCTGCATGCTCACAATGACAAATGAACAAAAATAACACACGTGGCCCCAAGCAAAGCAACGAAGAGCCTTATCACACAAAGTCTACACACAACATCACACATACACACACAAACACACACACACCCTGCAAGGAGCCCAAAGGGCCGTCCACACACTGCACAGAGCCGTTCCCACACTTTGCAAAGTCATCTGCACACACACTGCCACAAGCCATCCACACACCCTGCAGTCATCTGTGCACACACTCACACACACACCCACACCCACACCCACACACCCTGCAGTCATCTGTGTAGACACTGCAGAGGGCCATCTGCACACACACATCCACACGCACTGCAGAACCATCCATGTGCATACATACACACACACAGACACACACACACACACTGCAGAATCATTCGTGCACACACACACAAACACACACATCCACACACACAGACAGCATACTCACAGCCACACACAAACATCTAGAAACACCACAGAAAGAACCATCCACACACTCACTGCAACAAGCCATCCATACACACACAGACACACACACACTGCCAAAAAAGCCATCCACACACACTCCAGAGTCATCCACACATTCTCCAGACTGCGCACATGCTCCAGAGAACCATTAGCACTTGCACGCACACAAACACACACACACACACACACACTGCAGTGAGAGTCATCCATAAACACACTGCAGTGAGACACACACTCAGACACACACACGCGCTATATACTCGCTGGCCACTTTATTAGGTATACCTGTCCAACTGCTCATTAACGCAGATGTCGAATCACAAGGCAGCAACTCAATGCATTTACGCATGTAGACATGGCCAAGACGATCTGCTGCAGTTCAAACCGAGCATGCGGAAGAAAGGTGATTTAAGTGACTTTGAACGTGGCATGATTGTTGGTGCCAGACGGGCTGGTCTGAGTATTTCAGAAACTGCTGATCTACTGGGATTTTCACACACAACCATCTCTAGGGTTTACAGAGAATGGTTCAGAAAAGAGAAAATATCCAGTGAGTGGCAGTTCTGTGGGCGCAAATGCCTTGTTGATGCCAGAGGTCAGAGGAGAATGGCCAGACTGGTTCAAGCTGATAGAACGGCAACAGTAACTCAAATAACCAGTTGTTACAACTGAGGCAGAAGAGCATCTCTGAACGCACAACACGTCGAACCTTGAGGCGGATGGGCTACAGCAGCAGAAGACCCACCGGGTGCCACTCCTGTCAGCTAAGAACAGGAAACTGAGGCTACAATTCGCACAGGCTCACCAAAATAGAAGATTGGAAAAACGTTGCCTGCTCTGATGAGTCTCGATTTCTGCTGCAACATTCGCATGGTAGGGTCAGAATTTGGCATCAACAATACGAAAGCATGGATCCATCCTGCCTTGTATCAACGGTTCAGGCTGGTGGTGGTGGTGCAGTGGTGTGGGGAATATTTTCCTGGCACACTTTGGGCCCATTAGTACCAATTGAGCATCGTGTCAACGCCACAGCATTCCTGAGTATTGTTGCTGACCATGTCCATCCCTTTATGACCATAGTGTACCCACCCACACCTTTGGGATGTGGTGGAACGGGAGATTGACATCATGGCTGTACAGCCGACAAATCTGCAGCAACTACGTGATGCTATCATGTCAATATGGACCAGACTCTCTGAGGAATGTTTCCAGTACCTTGTTGAATCTATGCCATGAAGGACCAAGGCAGTTCTGAAGGCAAAAGAGGGTCCAACCCGGTACTAGCAAGGTGTACGTACGTAAGTAAGTGGCCGGTGAGTGTATCTCTGCTATAATTAGTACTCTATAAGAGTCAGTATGTGTATGAGAGTCCGAAAGAGTATTAGAAATGAAAACACCAGTTATCAGTTCCACCTGTCCATGATCCATCATATAGAGCTTGTACTGTATGTGCTTAATGTTAACACAGAAGCAGTGTAGAGATTGTGTGGACCAGTGCAGTGAGGGGCGGAGCTTAGTCCCACACTGTCACATTCTTCCCTCAGCATCCAGCAACAGCTCTGCAGGTACCCTCAGATACCTGGGGCTCTCGGTTCTTATAAAAGTTTGTGGAGATAATGTGGAGACAGTAATGATACAGAAAGGTTTCCAGTGTGTGTGTTCCAGTGTGTTTCTTTCTTTTCTTTCAATTGTTTCAAACCAATTGAATGTTTTTCATGTGTGGCAAGGCCTGAGGTTCCAGCGTACAGTAACAGACTCAGGGGAGGTTGAGTGAGTGAGAGAGAGGTGGGGGGGGGGAGACACAGACCGACAGAGAGAGAGAGAAAGAGAGATAGAGACAGACAGACAGACAGAGAGAGACAGACAGAGTGAAATACAGAGAGAGAAACAGACACACAGAGAGAGAGAATCATGTTGCCTGTGCTCTTCTCCTAATCTCTGTTGGCTGCTGCAGTCTTTCTCTTTGCCACACTGCAGATCGACTGACAGACAAACCTTTCACACACACACGTGCACACAGACATGCACGGTGGGAGAGAGAGGACCCTGTGCTGAGTGGAGGGGGTATCTTTGTTGACTCAGAGTAGTGCGTGAATCAGCAGGGTAAACATGCAGGCAGTCATGTGTGCACCCTTAACTTCAACACACCTGACCACCAGTAAACACAACAAGCTTCATAAACTTGTTTTCTGCCTACCAGTGATTATTCTGAGGCCACATGTAGTTTTAATCTTTCAGGTTCCTGATCAGTCAGCCTAGCCCATCGTGCCTCTCTATGTGGGTCATGTTACGTATTGGTGAGTGTCAATATGTGGATGATCTGTTTAGGTTTAAATACAGAGGCTTTAAAGCTGCTGAACCCAGAGCCTGCAGCTCCGCCCCCAATCTCCACCCAGAGCCTGCAGCTCCACCCAAATCTCCACCCAGAGCCTGCAGCTCCGCCCCCTATCTCCACCCAGAGCCTGCAGCTCCGCCCCCAATCCCCACCACGAAGCCTGCAGCTCCGCCCTGAGATGGTCATCCCAGGCTCTGTCCACACTGCATCAGGCAGAGAGAAGCCTGTTTGTCAGTCTCAGCTTGCCGAGAGAAGGGCGAACACATTAGTGATGGAGTATTTCATTAGCTTTTATCGGTCCACTCTGCGGCCTCTATCATTACAAACTGCCTCTGAATAAATAAAAGAAATGCTAATGCTATTATCCCAGTGGCTCCTTTACAAACTAGCCTGCCAGGGGAACTGTGTAGTGAAATTAAAACTCTTAATTCGGTTTCTGAGCTGACCAGTGGCTCAAAATGATTCAATTAGGATACTGGAAGATTGAGCCTTGTTCGTGAAACCGCCCTAAACATGTGAATAATTCTGCACATAAAAGCCTTGTTTACAAAAAGCTGGACTGGTATATTCATGTAGAAGCTGGATATTGGTGAATCCCATTTTTATCTTAACACTGTGATTGCTGCGGAGAGATGCAAGTGCCAGTCTGGAGCTGTTTTATCCTCCACAAACTAAAGGAAGCCATAGAGCCCAGTGGCAAGCTGGTTAACATGAGAGCGGAACTGAGGAGGGGCGGGAGCAGGCGGTGGAGGAGGGGCTTGGGAAGTAATTAAGGGTGTAAGAAAAATACATCTGGAGAACAGGAAGGAAGTGTAACAAATTGAAAAAAAAAACAAAATATAACAGTTATAAATGTAAACATTGCATTGCAAACAATATACCAATGTGAAAGAAAGAAAGGGATTGTGGGGTGTGAGGACCATGCTGTGGTAACTCCTAACTGCATAACTGCAGTAAGAAATGTAGAGATATTCAAAACTGTAGTGAAGTACACAAAGTTTCCAGAGAAACAGGACATTTTGGACAGAGGTCCTTCTGATGAGCTGAATCATGTGTATTAGACCAGGGGAATCAAAATTGCTGGACTAACTAAAATAAAATCAGTATGGAAGGTCAACAGCAGGCCTAGTGTAAGGGACCAAGCTTAGTCCTCAGATTAGTCTATTGTCCCGTGGGTGAATCAGGACTGAAGGTCAGCACAGAGGCACTAGCACAAGAACAAACATGCAGTACTACTGATGTGGAAGTGTATGACCCCAGCACTAGCCACTGAAAGAGGAGATATGGTGAATGTGGAGGGTTTAAACCAAAGTTGCCCCGAGTGTGATGGGGGCATTTGGGGCCATGACAGGGGTCTCCAACAATTCCCACAGCCGACAGCCCTGACCTGCAGGATGACAGGCCAGAGCGTAGCCCTAGGAATAGTGAAGATATTGTGCAAGATATTGTGTGTCCTCTCAGATCTCTGGTAGAAGGCCTGTGTGTCTGAACAAAAAGATCTGGGAACCCAAGGGGAGCAAATTTTTGAAGCTTTTTTCATATATATATATATATATATATATATATATATATATATATATATATATATATATGTATGTCTGTATGTATTAAGACATTGAATGTCCTCAGTGGCAGCTGTGGGCATAGAACAATGCACACGGTTTCAGCCACAGCTGCACACACACACACACACACACACAGACACACACATGCATCAAACCATGGGTCATCCCTCGGCTATGAGCTGAAATCAGGCCTGTGTGTTCATATCACCTCAGTTAAGATGCTTAAAATGGGTGGCTGAATGGGAGCAGAGAGAACAGCCTACTGTGAACAGCCAACTGTGAACAGCCTACTGTGAACAGCCTACTGTGAACAGCCTACTCTGAACAGCCTACTGTGAACAGCCAACTGTGAACAGCCTACTGTGAACAGCCTACTCTGAACACCCTACTCTGATGGTGATGCCTGGCTGAGTGCCTTACAGCTGTGACCTACACCGTGTTTATAGCAACAAGTATGTTCTCTGTAGTCTTGCTTTTATGATCTTGTCATTCTTAATGTATTAATATTAATCACCAGTTATCAGTGAAGCAGTATAGTCTCTAAACCTGCCACAGCCAGTGCAGCTCGCCGGTCCTGGACCTTGTGCAGCTCTCGCTGAGGGGGCCAGTTTATACAGGCTATAAAAATGAAGAAGCAGTCACAGCTATTTAGGTCTTTATTTATGAATCCACCTATATCTGTCTATGCATTTATTCTGGCAGTCGGAGATAAAAGTGATTTCATGATAGCAATCACTGTGAGCTTGGCACTCACAATTAAAGAATTAAGTGAGCTACTTGTTTTTATATCTTATTGTAAACCAAAATGCAAGGTTCAGTCCATGGTAGTACATACCGCAAACCCCCTCCACCACTCAGGTTACTCAATTTGCTTTTTATTCAGGTTTGATGCTTCCTTAAATGCACAGAGAGCTGTGATATATGTCGGAAGATGTGACCCCAGGCACACATCAACCCTCACACCAGAAACAATGGAATCCATCCAGTGAATCGTAGATGGGGGGCAGGTGTACATTGTTACATTGGGAAAGTTACCTGACTTGTTTCACATTTAGGGCCACCCTCGTCAGATTTAGGGCCACCCCTGATTCTTGTGAGCATTAGACACAGTTCCTCTAGTGGTTTCGTCACTTCAGCAGCTGAGGAGGAGGAGTCTGAGGGGCGGGGCAACATCCCCACTGAGCCTTCAGGCTCAGTAATGCAACAGAGAGTTCTGTAAAGCAGGCAGCTCAGTGGGATAGGAGAGCCAGACGATTAGAAGCTGTTGGAGAAAACCACACCCCCGAACAGCACAGCCAATCACGGTTCTCCTGGGCTGACCACTTCCCTGCCATTCACTCAACACGTTCTTCAACACTGAGTTTCTAGTGCTTTTCATGTTTGTCTAGTTGTTCAGTGAATTAAGCACACCCTCAGCAATAGACAATCTCACCCTCCACTAACTAACCCCTCCCCCTCCACTAACTAACCACTCTCCCTGCCCTAAACACTCTCCCTTCCTCCAACCTCTCTCCCCTCTTCTAATCACTGTCTCTCTCCCTCTCTCTCCCTTCCTCCCTCTCTCTCCTCACTGACACACGATTAGTCACACTTCATAGAAATACATGCTCAGCGTAATTTGCCTATACATCTGGCTTGGGCTTAAAAGTGAACTTAGTCAGTGTGTAAAGATGTCATTTATGCTGAGCCAAATGCCCAGGCAGAAGGCAGTGTGAAGTCTAGCTGAGGACAAGCTCCCACAATACCCTTCATCTGGGCTAATTTAAATGTTTCTACTGACTGGGGAAGTGTGTGTGTGTGTGTGTGTGTGTGTCTGTAAGGAGATGAGACTTCCCCCATGATGCACTGCGGCATGATACTGAGCTTCAGCTGACCACTGACTGATGCGCCTGTACAGTTAGTACTGACCACACGAGTTTAATTCTGCAGGTCATTTTAATTCAGGGTAGTTTAGATAGGCAGGTGAGTTTCATTCAATAGAGTTTAAATTTGAAGATGAGATTATTTTAATATGGATGTGAATTTAATTTTGCGTGCCAGTTATTTGGTAGAGACTCACACTGAAGACATGTGAAGAATGGTCATTCTAATGGCTTGGACACATCAAGTAATTTGCTTTCATTAGAGTTTAATGATCTTGGTGGGACACTTATCTTTCCCTCTCCTCATCACAGTGTTAATCCAGCGGCGTTAATCCAGCAGTGTTAATCCAGCTGCGTTAATCCAGCGGGCATGGGCAGGGCGCTTACCCACTCACTAAATTATCTGAGCATAACAAGGCATAGGAATGTGCTGTGCTGGATATAAAGCCCACGATGTGGAGCTTCTGTGCTAAATCAGCTTCCTTAGGAGGGTTGGTTACAAATGCACTGTGTGTTCTGTCAAACACTGGTGGGACAAGACAGCTCTGAGACTTAGTGGTTCACAAGAGGCAATCTTCCTCCCACTCACAGCTTTGCATATTCTATCTCCTTCCTGCCCCTTCTCTCTCTCTCTCGCTCTCTCTCTCTCTCTCTTTCTCTCTCTCTCTAAGTACAATTTCCCTCTCTGCCTCCTTCTTCCTCTGGTCTGTGACAGTTAGCTGTGTTTTGCAGTCTCTGCAGTAATGGCGGTTCTTCGTATGTAATTCCCCGACAGAGGCCCCATGTCCATGGGTGTTTCCTGCTTCACGCTTCAGCAGCAGGGTGGTCATGTGTCCCAGCGCATGCCTCGAGGGGCCGAGACTTAGGAAGGACACAAGGGACAGTGTCTGGTGTCTGGCCCCAACTAGCACACCAGTGCTGAATACATCTACATCTCTTATTACTCCAGTTACTCACATATACACACACACCCATCCATGCCTCCTTATGCATTACTCTCAATTACATTGGAGACACCAAGAGAAGGCTTTGCTGATTGTTTTGTTGAACAAAACATCAGAATTAAGGATTTCCAGTAATTTACAGTGGCAAGGCATTTTAATACTGATGGACATTGCATTAAGGACATCTGTTTGCATTTTCAGTTGTTGCTATGGCAGCAATGAAGTTAGAAAAAAAAGAAAATAAACTGATCCATACTTTCAGAACTTTAGAACCCCGTGGACTGAAGGTTACAATTTACATATACATTTTCTTATACAAACTGCAATCGGAGCTCTTCAGAAGCACTTTGCATGCACAGCTGATGAAAGAACTCTGTCTAAAATGTCCTGTTTCTCCATCATCAATGCATACTTCACTACAATTTTGAATCTCTCTCTCTACACACACACACATTGATATTCACTGAGCACTGTTTAAAGAAAGCCCACCTTGCACCTTACACCTCCAATTTGTAAGTGCATCAAATGCATTAGACATAAATCAGTGTGTAAGGACAGTCTGCAGTTGATCAATTAGCATGTGCAAGTTGTCAGTTAATCTGCACCGAGCTAACCACGGGTCAGCGCCTGCTCCCAGAGTCACTGCTGACTGGACCGTGCCTCTCAGAGTCGGCACGTCCAGGGATTTGTACGCGGAGTGGCAAGTGGGTGTCAGGAGCACACTAAGGGAGCCAAGCAGTCAAATTAGTTGGCCCTCATTTATCAGGGCCAACTAACAAACACACCACTCCCTCAGCATGCGTGCAAGCATCCTGACTGTGTGAACGACACAGTGGAGGACTGATCTAACCAGCATATTTAAACATAGATGAGTATTGCAGTTATCATCACATTTTTAATTCTTATATTTTTATAAGAATTATAAATCTTGCAGATCCAATCAGAGGAACAGGCAGCAGTTATTGATTCTCTGTCAAGCATCTAATTTAAAATCTAACCGCAAAATTATGGTTAATATAATTGTATTTATATGGTTTAAATTCAATTGGGGTGGCAGCTGGGTTGGTAAGGCTTTTTCTAGGGTGGCAAGTGCTAGTGTCTGACACCCAAATGGCCACGCCCCTCCATTCTCAATGCACCAATACAAGTGCAGCAGCACTGGTAATGGGGATGTGCTGAGAGAGCTGAGTGTGGTCCACTACGCTCCAGGAACACAGGGAGGATAGATGACTAATTCTGCATGGCACAGAGCCACACATCAACTGCAGCTTGTAATTGTGTAGAAGGTAGAAGGCAGTGATTCTTTTTTAGAGAGCACAATGTCCCTCACCCCAACGCTAACCCTCAACCCAACGCTAACCCCAACCCTAACCCTCCCCCAACCCCACCCCAACCCTAACCCTTACCCCAACCCCCACCTCAACACTAACCCTCACCCCAACCTTAACCCTAACCCTCACCCCAACTCCCACCCCAATGCTAACCCTCACCCCAACCCCAACACGAACCCCAATCCTAACCCTAAGCCTCACCCCAACACCAATCCTAACCCTATCTCCAACCCCAACCCCAACACTAACCCCAAACCTAATCCTCACTCCAACCCAACCCTAAAGCTATCTCCAAACCTCGCCCCAACCCTCACCCCAAAACTAACCCTCACCCTCCCACAACCATACTCCTTGACATTCGTCTCCCAATGATGACCTCACAGCAGGGCAAGATCGTGGCTGCAGTCCCAGTGACCTTACCAAACAATCCCAAAGGTGTGTTCTGGCTGCCTGGAGTGTCCCTGAGGAGGGTAAAGGTGTGTTCTGGCAGTCTGGAGTGTCCCTGAGGAGGGTAAAGGTGTGCTTTGGCTGCCTGGAGTGTCCCTGAGGAGGGTAAAGGTGTGTTCTGGGTGCCTGGAGTGTCCCTAAAGGTGTGTTCTGGCTGCGCACTGGTGTCCCCAGCACACGTTTGCCACCTGGAAGTCCTGGTTAGGGTTGCTGCCCTCTCCCTCCATTATAAATCGTACACAGACACATAATTGCACTGATACGGCAAGTGTAACTATTAAGGTAAATGGTGACTTCAGGTACAAGGTATGTGTTCCCAATTAAACAGCCAGTGAGTGTGTGTATATATCTATATAATAAATTACATGCTGTCTAGGGCAGCATGCTGCAGCAGAGCTGAGAGCCTCTCCCTCTGACTGAACTTTATTCAATTATTATGCATGTGGACAGAACCAGGGCTGTGTACACTGAGAGTGTGACTATAACACAAAGCAAATTCCCTAGACAACAGTAGTTTGAAAAAATGGGTAATGCATAATTTCTCTTGCCATTATTTTATTTTTTTTATTTTGTATTCATTTATTTAACTGCTCATTAATACACTGGTTAACTGGTAACTGCTGAATTTATTAATTGATTACTCCTTCTCTGCTCTGCCACATTCTTCAGTTTGCTTTCCATGAAAACACACTGCAAATGAATTTCTTCTCTTTTTTTGAAACTTGAAACATGCTTCAGGTGACCTTCGTCTGCGTCCTGTGCTGTGGAGCTTTGGATTGTGCCACATGCTTCAGTTAGCTTTCTATGCAGTGTTTGAAGCAGAGTATGAAGCAGAGTGTGAAGTGGTGTATGTAGGCCAGCCAGAGCTGTCTGCCGGCCTGCCCTTTAAAGACAGGCCTCGGCAGCCCTGGACAGGCTCTCCATTACTCCATTTAATGCTTGCCTTCTGTGGGCTTGAAACACTCTAGAAATATGGTTCATATTGAATCAGTGAAGACGCAGTCATAGTGCATACAGACAAACACACATACACGTTCATATGTACACACAGGCACGCACACACACAATTTGAATTCAGTACAGCACATGCACTCTCCCCATCTTTCCACTTATAATAAAATGCCTGAAATATGAAAGGGACAGAAAATGGAGCTAGTTGCTAATGTAATCATTCAGTGATTCCAGAATGCAAAACAATATAATGCAAAGTTATACAGGAACACAATTCAGTTCACACATTCACCAAAAACACAGAAGAAACAAAGAAGTAAACAAACAAATTGAAGAGTTTAAAGGAAGAAGAAGCCAGTGGTTATTATTGCTGCTGTGCCTGTGAATCTCCAGGGTTCCCAATCCAATCTGTGAAGCCCTCCAGGTGGACAAGCCACAGGTATTGAAGACACTTACACAATTCAAAAGCCACAGTGATTACTGTGCTGTCAGGAGAGGCTCGTGTTCTGGACGTCATTAAGCTCCACGCAATTGAGTTGTAAGTACATTAAGAGAAGAGGCAGAACTGTGGTGAGGATCGAGGGAATCAATATTTGCCTGAGGTGAAGGTTTGGATCTGACACAGTGAAAGTGGAGGTGCTGCCAGCTGAAGGCAAAGACAGTGGAGCCAGACCGGATCTAAATCAAGTACATGTGGAACAGGCCATATTTAAACCCAGAGGAAGGGTTTTAACAAAGTGACATACGTGACTGTAGGATTTCATACTTGAACCTTAAGTATTAGGATTGAAACCAGGGTCTGTTCATTTAATTACTTTATTCAAGGAATTTATTCTGTTAGAGTTGAACCTAAGTGGTTTCTGTATATACTGTATACACAACACCGTTTTTGCATATAGTTTGCAAGTGCTCAAACATCATGAAACGACGCCTTCTGGCATAACTGGAGATGAATGAAATAAAATGGGAAATTTCAATGCACAGATACAATTCTTTGGCATCTGAGAAAGAATGGACAGAATTTCCACTGGAATCCAGGAGTACGTCAGGTGACTTCAGGTACAAGTTAGCAGAATGAAATATGGACATGTTTAGTGATCGAGCGCTGGATGAGCAGACGATGATCGTGACCAAGGTAACTACTGTCAGCCACTGCTGCAAGCTCCTCCAGCGGGAAGCTGTCAAGATACCATCAGACCACACACTAGCAGATACGAGTCCAGGAATAAGCACAATACCAACAACCACAGTATAACGAAAACCAACAAACTGATGTATGCCACTGAAGTAGGTATGCTCGAGATCCTAGGATACACAATACAAACCACAATCCACTCCCATTGTTCCCCTTGGAAACAAAGACTGGAAATCAATACAACTGTCAGAACACTGACAGGGCTCCAGAAGGGCATCAGGCTCAGAGATGGGGCCTGTCTGGAGAAGAACCCAGTGGGAAGTGTAAGTAAAGCTCTAGTGTATGCTAAACACAGGTACACACCACTGGTGTTATGACTGCAGACATACACGAAGGAAGCAGTGGCCAAAAGATTACAGTTGTAGTCAAAACGATTGAACCCTCACTGCAAACTAGGATTAGCAAAATGTATACTTTGTGCAATAATCCAATCAAACAAGAACAGAAATAGGTAAACACAACTAATATAAGTGGGTTTGTCCAAACTCAACACAAAGTTCCATGTTTAATGACTATAGCTGCCTAAGAATTATTCAAGCCCCTGAGCAGTCCTCATAAGAGTACACATCTGCAAAATGGGTGTTGTCTGAAGCACACATGATACAGGTAATCAAGGGCTTAATTAGCTAAAGGATACAAATAGATAGCAGAGGCACAAAAAATTCCTAGAAACACAGTTAGAAGCACAGATAGCAAGTTAAAGTAACACTGGCTACATTAGCTGGATGTAGCATAAAGAGGATGCCATAACTGTCTGCCAGCAGGTACCTGAAGAGGCAAAAGATCTCCAGCAAGGTATGGTGGCAGCAGGAACAGAGGTCTCAATTTGCACAGTAAGATGTTTACCAAATGCTGAAGGTTTCCATGCCAGAGCTCCCAGATGTGCATCTCTACTGAGCCAAATGCACTAGAAAGGTCAGTGCCAATATGTTCAAAACCATACAAAAAAGGCACAAAAGTTTTGGGATCATGTTCTGGGGTGCAACGAAACAAAACTGGAACTCTTCTTTCCAGCCTTTGGAACAACGGCATGTCTGGAGGAGGTAGAATGAAGTACATGCTGAAAAGAGCTCCATGTCTCCAGTGGAGCATGGAGGTGGCTCTGTGATGCTCTGGAGCTGATCATCAGGTCATCTCAAGCATACCACAAAGTCCACCAAGGCTTGGTTTCAGAAGAAGTCCTAGAAGATTCTGTAGTGGTTCTCATAGTCATCTGACTTCAACCCCATAGAAAATCTATGGTGGGATTTAAAGATGACGGTTGTATCCTGTAAATATTAGTGAACTGGAGGAAATTGCCCATGCGGAATGGCATAAGAATCCTCAGGAATGCTGCCTGAAGCTGGTGTCTGGTAGTCATCAAAAGTGTTTTTATTTGTTGAATTTGGACAATCAACTTGTTATATTAGTTGTGTTGAGCAATATCAATTGTTCTTTTTTGATTGGTTTATTGCAAACATCTGTTTATTGTAAAGTTTGTAAACTTAATTTACAATGGGAGTTGAATCATTTGGATGCAACTGTAAATGTTCTCTTTGCCAACCAACCATCCAAAGTCTACTCCCAGCTGCAGTGCAACAGCGCCCTGACTGTGGATCTACACTGAGGAGAAACAGGACAGTATTCGGAGAGCATATGGGAAAATGAATCAACACCAGTGCTCAGTGGTTAAGAGATCTCAAAACAGAGCTCCACAATCTTGTAGAGCAGGAAGCACTCAGCATTACAACAGATGTCCAAGAGCATCGCCAACTAACAGAACAAATGAACCAGCTGCTAGATGCTAGTTCCACTCTGGGCTGGATAACAGAAGGTATGACAATATTGAACATGAAGGACCCCAACTAGGGCCAAGCACCATCCAAGAAGCCAACTCACTAGACTCAACTAGACTCTCAACTAGAAGCCAACTCAAAGACAGCTGCACAGGTCACTATAAAGTATGGTATACACCAAGGAGATGCAGTGTCCCCTAAGAGCTAGCCGTGTAGTAAGAGCTAACAGTATACTAAGAGCTAGCCGTGTAGTAAGAGCTAACAGTATACTAAGAGCTAACAGTATACTAAGAGCTAGCAGTATACTAAGAGCTAACAGTATACTAAGAGCTAGCAGTATAGTAAAAGCTAGCAGTATACTAAGAGCTAAGTGAAGCTCAACATAATTTGAAAAATCTTCAGTGTCAAAGTAAGGAAAGGTAAGTTTATTTCTACAGAAAGTCTTGCAACTCACATATATTACAATTATGAACATTATTTCTCTCCTTATATAACGACACTTGTGCGCAACATAACTACATAACAAATGCAGACCCCTTCCCCACATGGAAGATCACGTATCAATCATGTAGGATTCCCCTCTCCCTATGAGCGATTATATTGACTAAGATGAGCTGACCGTGAGGTGTTCACACACTGACCATGTGCCTCCAACGACGCCAGGTGAAAGGTGAACAACAAATGGTCGAACTAATTGAAACAAATTGTTTGGAATCAACAGGGTTCACTCTTACAAAGAATAACATAAATAAATAAAGAGTTTAGAACTATTAAAACAAAAGTAGAAGAAAAAGAAAGAAAAAGGTTTTACTACTGAACTTCCACTGACTGTCTATGTGCTGCATTTGTGGAAACGATCACAAGCTCAGCAAAATAACATTAGCATTAATCCATAGCACAGCAGTTACCAAAAAATGGACATTGCTCACAACCGATGTAACCCTGGGAACAGTTATTAAGTGTCTTCCACATGAATGTGTAAAAATTGCATCATGGGCTTTTACTATAAATGCTTCTTAGTATAAATGCTCAGGAAGCATCTACCTTTAACGCCACTGAACCTACAGGTCAGGACACCAGACTCCTTGTCCTTCATTTCTATTCACTTTCTTTTATTAATGTTTTGATCCTCTAAAGTATGAACCAAACTTGTGCTGCACACCCTACTGACCAAGTGTACTTCCATTGTGGGTTACATCAAATGCAGCATTTCCAAAACTTTTTTCTTCACTTTGGATAATGCTGTTGTTGTCGAATAATGTAATACCTTGTGTAGTTTCAGGGCTGTGAGCTTTTAATTGTTCCCACCAATGCAAAACATGGACACCCAGTGGAAGTGGATCCTGCAAGATTCATGGAAGAGGAATTAAGAAGCCTCTTCTTTGTTCTAGCATCCGGTTGGTGGAATGAACTTCCATTCACTGTTCTAACAGCAGAGTCCCTGACTAAAAGCTGACTGAAGACTTATCTCTTTGAAAAAAACTTAAATTGCACCTAATCAGGCACTGGTAGGAAGACTTGACCTATCTTATTTAGCAATTGTTCTCACATTGTGCAGTATTCTTCACTGCAGTTCATTCAGTGTTTTGTTTTATACTGTAACTCTAGCATTGTCCCCTGGCACTGGGCTCTGGACGTGTCGTGGGTAAGGGTATTTAAGGGTATATAAAAGGGTATTTCTGGCTCTAACCCAGTAGCCCAGTAGACTGCCTGGGCATTTCATAAACATACTTTCAGCAACTTTCAAGTAAAACACTAACTGGTAGCCATGGGAAACAGACTAATGTAAGCCCAACTGCAACATCACAGAGCTATGAGAAATGTGTTATTGAATGTTAACATTATGGTTATGGAGTGTAACCACTGCCATCTTAGGGTTGTAAAATAAAATGAGCACCTGAAGCAGCCATGAAACAGAAATGTCGCTCATTTAGCATCAGATTTGAATCCTTTTATCCTGGCAGGTGTTGCAGCTCCATCAGCTTCTGAACAACAGCTCTATTGTTTATAGTTCTATATCGTTGGCTTTGTCTAAATTCTGTTTTTTTCTTTCATCTTCTGTGTTCTTGTCTTTGGTGTGTAAGCTGTTGGTAAATGATGGAGAGCCATTTCTTTCACTGATGGTTGTTTATCCACTGTTGCTTGTACACAGCTTCACACTCCTCTTGGTTCTGATTGGTTGTTTTGAGTCAGGTGTGGTGGGTTTTTGCAAATGCCATTAGGACAGTTAGATGAGCCAGAAGAGCATTTGTTTTCACAGATCTTCTGTGTTATGCACTAATGTCAGAACATATTGACAGTTTTAGCAAATATGACTATTTATGGGTTACCTACAGTAGCATTAATCCCTGTGTGCCTAAAAAGCTAATCTGAACCAGTAAATTACAGTGTTCGTTTTTCTTCATATATGCAGTTGATTCGTAAAAATGTTCCTGTGTTTAGAACTTTTATTTTAAAATTGAATCAAGACAAAGGTTAGTTCTTTCACTTTCATTGTCATTTATATAGGGTTTATTTAATGTAATCAATGAACTGAATTGTATTTACTGCATTTTGCTAACTTCAAGGTTTGTTCAAATAATACAAATTTCAGTTACTGAAACATACACAGTTATAACATGATAGATAGATACTTAACTGATTGTACAGTACAACAAATTTCAGTGTTTATTTCCCTGATGAGAGTTTGCATTTTTTCTATCAGCGATAGTTAAGTTTGATACAATTTAGTAGCTTCAGTACATTCATCTTAAACTGTTTTGTTTGTTCAACAAAGCAAACATTTTGTAGGGTAATGGGTTACCTCAAATTTTTAAGTGACCCAGAGTACTCCCTTGATTCATCTCATTTCCTTCTCCAAAGTGTCTCTAAAGATGAAGGGCACAGAATCTGATTTGCTGCTTGACTAGACATGCCTGCAGGTCTGCACTCAGTTTGAAAACCAGCTTTAAGGTCATTCTGTTCGAACCCTGATCTGATAGGAGGTCAAATGTGCTTCATGGCACACAGCTAATTTCCTTAATGCCATCAGAAAATACTCAGAATACATATTCCCTAAGAGTTCTAGGTGAAGACATCGCATTGTCATTCATTTGAAAATGATGACCCTTCTCTGTACCATCACCTCTTTTAAACGGACACAGCCCAAAGCAGTCCATTTCTCTGAAATAAAAATGCTGGCTCAAAATCCAAAAATGAGCTTGTGGGAGATGAGCCATTTTAGGAATAATTGCTCTTGCTTACCACTTACAACTCTACTTCTGTGTGCTGAAGCTGGTGTACCATGAAAGATCAAATACTATTGCTGGATCTCAGCAAACACCCACTCTGCTCCATAGCAATATTAGAGCTGAAATCTGGGCATAGATGGATCACTTCTTAGGGGTACCCTGGGTCTCGCTAGGACAAAAGTATAAAACAAAACATGACCTACTTTATATTTAATGAGCAGTTCTGCTACTGACCTATAAGGAGATGCCCCAAGCATCAAAGAAGATGTGCGGTTCTTTTCTTCTTTGTTGTATGCTGACATCATATGCGAAATAGCAGTTCAGGAACTTAGTAGATGTTGGAAGTCTCTAGCTCTCCAGCCTTGGTGTAAATCTCCATCTTTAATCCACTGCTTCTGTACCACCTCCTTGCCTCTAGCGAGTTCACTGCACATATCGTACATTGTTGCGTCCTGGATGACTAACAATGTCAGTAGTACAAAATGTCCAAAATGATATGCTACCTTAGTCGTAGAATCAATTCCTGTAGGTAAACCTGGGACTGGGAGTTCCAGTCACTCCAGCCTGCTTTAGAATCTTCCAGGAGCTGGCCACGCTCATATCTGAAGTCCCATTCAATGGACAGGCCTGATCTTACCTATAAAGCTTCTAGATTGTTCAGGAGTAGGAAAACTCTGTAGGCAGTTAACAACATTGAAACACTCATCTTATGGGCTGTAGTCTTTGACACACCTTTGGAGGCAAAAGGCTGCACAGCAGAAACTGCAGGTCATCCAAAAGTCGGTTAAAGAATAGTGTACTTGTAGCTTCCCACAGGACCTGCAGAAGTGGTTCGTTTCTGTTCAACAGTCGGATGAAAGAACATACCTTTGATGCCCCTGGTGACTGACACTCTTCTCTAAATAACCATAATGCTCCACGTAGCGAGGGACTCAGTACTGTATTCTGCTGGGAACAGATGAGTTCAACTCTGTTTTGGGTTATTATGGCTGACCAAGTGATGAGAAAGGTACCAAGACTCAGTGGATAATGATATTTCAGCAATGTCAGCTTTGACCATGTAGCCAGAGTCCATTAGTTTCTGGATCTTCTCTTGGCAGGCTTGAGCACTCTGGGAATCTTTAGCAAGCTGCAACACAGATTTGGCATCACTGATTCTTGTGAAACTCACAGTGGGTGGTGGACTTGTACACTTCGTTGACTTCTACTCTCTCAGTCCCTGAAAATCACATACCTATCTAATTTTGACTTGGAAACAAGTTTTCACTTCTGTAAGGGAGTACGTCCAGCTGCTATAGTTGCTCTACCTACTTAGGGAGCTTAGAGGCTGTGGGTTTCATTGTGGCTCAACTGTGATGAACAAAAATTTTATACATACTTAGCTGGGCCTTGAATAAACCAGTTTTGTTGAGCCTTTAAAGTTGGTAGTTATTACTAACTGGTCTAGATCAGACCATAACAAATGTTATGGTTTTTGTGTCCTCCTGGATCCCTGATCAGTTATACAACACTTGCAAAGACAACAGTTAATCAATGTTTGAAACTTCATTAAGTTTCCATCTGAGAAAAACAATACATAGGAGAAGTTGTAACGTGGTGGCTTGCCAGATGTGGCAGGTGAACCAGGATCACTATGGTTACCAGAGGTGGAAGGTGAACCAGGATGACCAGAGCTTAACCAGATGAGCCACCACAGGGTTTTGGAAGGTAGGACCCAATTACTGAGTGAGCGGAGTTAGATTGGGAGTGACTGAACACAATAGGGGCAAGAACTAGGGTAACCAGAAGAGAACACAGGTCACCAGCCAGGGGAAGGATTGGTTCTCAAAGCTAGTGAGACACCCAAGAGCAAGTCCAAAAACCTCCACCAATAACTACAAATGTCTCAGAGTGAGCTGCTGATCATCTAGCCTGATTAGCCTCCTAGATCCCTCTGGTGGCTGGGGGTGGTATAGTGCTGTAGCCAAACCTTACAGAAGAAGGTAAAAATAACAAACAAAATGGGGAAGAAGACACTATCTTGCCTTCTGAAAAAAAAGAAAAAGTAACTCCGTAACTAAAACAACCAGGAGGAAAATGTGGAAAAATAAACATTACCTTTTCTCCCCACTGAGAGATTTAAGGATTTCATACCATCCAATTACTGTAACAGTCAAAAGAGTTATAGTCAAATCATCCACAACTCCAATCATCCAAAACTCCAGTAACAAACAGCTTTAACAGTACAACCTTCTATCACAGAAACAGGAATACATAGATGCCATGTTGGAACCAAAGCCCAGTCCCCACCAATCAGCGGAGTGGGCTTAGCTTGGCTAATGGAAAGTAAAGATAATGCTCTCTTCTAATATGCCAATAACTCTTCTGCACTTGAAGTGTGTGGTAGGAATACTCTCCAAAACCAAATCTGTCTACCATGAAATTTTTTGTCTTAGGAAAAAATTGTCTGTGTGGCAAATGAGTCACATAAATCACATGTAACATCAAATCTTCTGAAATACCCTATAATTGCAGATGTCAAGAGTAATATGCTTCCCTCAGAATCACAATCCAGAAACTCTGGGATATATTGTTTCTCTAATGAATGTTAACCTTAACAACTGTCAGAAGTACTTTGGTATAGCTGTAGGTTTGGAATAGATAGAATGTTTATATGGGTAAATTCAGGAAAGTAGTAGTATGTAGATGTATTGATTGTAGATTTCAGTGTTAGGTCATCTTCCCTTGTGAGAATGGCCCACGGGATCTAACTTCAAGAAATCAGCAAAGTCTATTAGAGACAGCCTATCCCTGCTGCGGTTGTTCTTTTAGCTGCTTCCTCTTAAACATCTAGTGTTGGACTTTAGGTAGTCTCATGAGAAGACATTTTCCATTTTCCATGCACGTTTTCTCACATCCCTCTTCTGTAAGGGACTTGATCATACCAACAAGGCACTGAACATGAAAGCATAAATCATTGAGCTATCATCACCAGTACGAATGAGAGAGGTTCTCCAATATCTCTAATTCCCTCAACACAGAGACAGATCCAGTCAATTCACTAATCTAAAGCTTTCAAAGCATTGCTATAGGGTGCACTTCATTCTGCTTTGACTACCACAAAACAAAAGGAACCTTTAGATACGGAGGATGGCATTATTGTTCTCAGACTAACTAGGATACTGACTAGCAGTATAGTAAGAGCTAGCAGTATACTAAGAACTAGCAGCATAGTAAGAACTAGCAGTATACTAAGAGCTAGCAGTATAGTAAGAGCTAGCAGTATACTAAGAACTAGCAGCATAGTAAGAACTAGCAGTATACTAAGAGCTAGCAGTATACTAAGAGCTAGCAGTATAGTAAGAGCTTGCAATATACTAAGAGCTAGCAGTATAGTAAGAGCTAGCAGTAAACTAAGAGCTAGCAGTATACTAAGAGCTAAGTGAAGCTTCAACATTATTTGCAAAATATTCAGTGTCAAAGTGGACAGGAGGTAGCATGGTTACTTTTTGATAAACCCTATGCTTGTATGTGGGAAGGAAGTGTATACTATGCCATGTAGGTAGCATGAGTTTCCTTGATATTGATTGGTCAGCAATGGGTGATGTAGAGCATTCATTCTTTTATCAACTTAACCAAGTGGCTTAAAAACACAAAGAGCGTTGCGGAGGGTAAAAGATTGCGCTTCCATCGCAGTGTGCATTACATAGACAAGCACGTACCGAGAAATAGAGAATTTGAAAAGACGTGGTGTGAACACCTCCGCAGGGTTCTTTGACACGCCTTTATGAAAGGCAGACCGCAGCACATGCTCTGAAAAAGCTAAATTTGATGAATATGTTTAATGGACTTCTCCCATCTATCCTGCGGGAAAGATATCTGCTCTGAGTAAAGTCAGGATCAACATCCCTAAATTTCATCCGAATAATAACCTTAGGACACGCGAGTCTCATCCGTAAAGATGAGACTAATAACAACAGTCACGTAGGCTACATAACTACCTTAGCAATGTAATTTCCATAAAATTATGTGCAGGGAACGTCTGAAACGTTCAAAAGTAACTTCATCCACTGTCTTTTTGTCCTCAAAAACATGCTTAGGCAGATGGACAGTCAGGCGGACAGAAAGACAGATAAATACTGTAATGTTATAAATAGTGCTGAAATACCCACGGCAATAACACATACTAATAAAAATATACAGAGATACAGATGCCATATGTTTAGTGACATCCCCCCACACCGCTATGGTCCATTAACAGTAAATCTCCTTCTAGCTGATTAGCTTATGTTGTTCAGCTTCATCATCACAGTGTCCAGTGTTCTGGTAGCTTTTCTGGTAGCTGATGCACACAAACACACATACACACAAAGACACACACACATCTAACAGCAGCTCAAAATCCTACATCCCTAGTTTTCCTCAAGAGTAACACTTAAAAACAACAAGACTCCTCCAGGCAGGTTGTCTCTTACTGGCACACTACACTACAATACACACAGAGAGACACACCTCAATTCTCTAACTATAACTATATATCTCTAATACAGCTATATTTATACTAGTGCAGCCAATCTCAAGTCTTCCCAATGTGAAACACTTACTTGTCAGCGTGTGTATGTGAGTGTGAGTGTGTGTGAATGTGAGTGTGTGTGTGTGTGTGTGTGTGTGTGTGTGTGTGTGCGCGCGAGTGTGTGCAGCCATATCATGCATTCACTCTGAACCCCAAAACCAAGGGGACATTAGAGAGCTGTTTGGGCAAGCTGCATAAGTGTAATTTACACTGGGCATCCCGAAGACACTGAGATCACTGGGATCACTGTGATCACTGGGAACATTGGGAACAATAGGGACACTGGGAACACTGGGAATGTGTACCAGCACTTTCTGGAATAGCTGATTTTTTCCCCACCACTTTTTGGAAGTGTATTCTGCAAATAATAGTTTTTCCTCTTTTTGCTAAATGTATTTAATGATTATTGTAATTATATGCTTGTTTTCGTCAATAAAAGAAAATATTGTATATTATGATCATAATGACAATCAAAAATGTTTTATCTTAGCTTTAATGTTGCATGATCTCAAGATAAAAGCAACACAATTTAACATTTGCAGAAACAAAAGGAATTATTTTTAATCAAAATAAATAGCAAACAACTGTATTACAAATATATTGTAGCCCATAATTCTGATCCTTCGTGCCCTGTTCAGTGCTGATAGGCTTGGGAAATGCTCCCATAACCCCTTTCATGGAGCCCCTCAGTCCCGGTGCTGATTTCTTTTCAGTGAGCGCTTGAGTTCTTAAAGGGAACATGAGTGTGCAGAGCAGCTGAGCTCTCCCGGTCCACATCCTCGTCCCCAGCACTTCCCACAGCAACACCCGGAGGGGGGAGGGGGGGGGGGGGGTACCAGTAATAATTAGCCTCACAATAGCCACCTCAGCCAGGGGCAGGAGCAGAGGCTGGGGGCAGGGGCAAGTGCAGGGGCCAGGGGCAGAATCCCGGGCAGCTGGCAGGGCAGCAGTGGCTCAGTGAGGACTGTGCCCATCTGCTACACCCAGTGGCTCAGACCACCACGTCAGCACCATGTCTGCAGAGGGGGAGCAGCAGTGATCTGCATGGCCCCCCAGCCCTGCAAAGGCTCCTGCGAGCAGCCACGCTGTCCTACAGCAGAGCAAACAGCACCGACTCTGCTGGCTTTAGTGCTGCATCCACTTCAGTGCTGCACACTACCCACGCTCAACTCCACCCGTGCAGCTTCACCACCACCCGCCACACACACAAGCTCTGTAATGTGGAACAAAAACCCGGAGCTGGAAGAAGTAGAATAAGTTTAGCACACACTCTGGTTTGTCACAGGCTTGTCACTGTTCTACAGTCTTCGTGTCTGAGCATGCTCAGTGGAATACCCCTCCTCATACAACGCCCCCGTAATACAAGCAAAAACATACTGTGGCAACTGAAGTCAACCTGCTGAATGAAAGTGCTGAATTCTGTCTAACTGTTAAAGCTTATAAAAAGAGCTTTCTACAAAGCTTCATTCATTATTAATTTCTTCTTCTCATTTAAAATTGCAACAGAAAAACCCTCTCTGCTGGCTTATAGATAAAAACTGTATTTCCATGATGTTGTACAAAAAACTGACAAGCTTCTTCCATTACTGTAACCGTAAGGAAAGACCCTGTCACTCTATTGCAAGGAGGCTGTCCTCTCTGAACACGTGTAAGTGTGTGCAGCAACCAAGGGTGAGCAGCCCTGATGCTCATCAGGACGACTGTGTTTGTGTGTGCGTGTGTGTGTGTGAGCATATATGACTGTGTTTGTGTGTGTGTGTGTGTGTGTGTATGTGAGCATATATGACTGTGTTTGTGTGTGTGTGAGTTTGAATGTGTGTGTGTGTGTGTATGACTGTGTTTGTGTGTGTGTGTGTGTGTGTGTGTGTTTGCGTGTATGACCAGGAGCAGGTGGGATTCTCATGACTGTATGTGTATATTTCCTTGCATGCATGAGATTTGTGTGTGTCTGTGTGAGTTAAGTATATGTATGTGCCTTTGTCCACAGGGTATATGTATGTGTGCGTGTGTGTGAGAGAGTGTGAGTGTGTGCATGGGTGTGTGTGTTTGTGTGTGCATGCATGTGTGTAATGTTCATGTATTTCATTTGTTCCTCATAAGCCTCTGCGAGGAAGAGGATGAAGGATAGAGCTGAGAGGGTCTCTCTACCCCACCCTCGACTATCGTCCTCTCTCTCCCTCGCTTTATCTCTCCTTCACTCTCTCTCTTTCTCAATCCCCCACTCCCAGGCGGGAGCGGCTGGTTTCCATGGAGACATGTGTGTCTGATGAGAGTGCATGAGACAGGCTGTGGTCGGGTGCTCACCCGGAGGGAAGATTCCCTCTTCATCGCTCTTCGTCTCTCATCATCGCTGTGTGCTCTGCCTACCACTCTCCTTCAGTCCAGCATTTCCCCTGAGCAGGACCCTCTCCTGAGACCTGCCCTTCCCCCGAGACCCGCCTACACAGTGCAGCCCCTCCCCCGAAACCCACCTACAGAGCACAAGGCCCCCTGAGATCCATCTACACAGCACAGCCCCTCCCTCGAAACCCACCTACACAGTGCAGCCCCTCCCCCGAAACCCACCTACACAGCACAGCCCCTCATCTGAGACCCACCTACACAGCACAGCCCCTCCCCCAAAACCCTTCTACACAGCACAGCCCCTCCCCCGAAACCCTTCTACACAGCACAGCCCCTTCCCTGAAACCCACCTACACAGCACAGCCCCTCCCCCGAGACCCGCCTACACAGTGCAGCTCCTCCCCAGACACCTGCCCATACAGGCCTGCCCCTCCATCTCAAGAGCCACCTACACTGGGGAGACCCACTACACTCATCTTACTCATCCAGCTAATTTCATCCGCCTTTACTCAACCACCATACTTCATCCAGAGAAACACAACCAAAGCTCCAGCTCATGTGAACTAAACAGTGATGAAATGCATGATGCTGCTCTGCTTGGGATGACAGAGGAGGGTCTGTAGAGTAGGGGAGATGTCACATGATACACACATGGCTTCACCCTCCAGTTCACTCCCATCACTCATCGCAGTTGGAATGCTGATATAAGGCGTGATTGCATTTCACCAGTGTAAGTGGCCACAGGCACTAAGCTTATTATGGAAAGCTGAGGACCTTGATAAGCAGCCTGGAGTTTTTTCAGGCCTCCTGCAGACATTCCTTCATTTACACCCACCTACCACAGCCAGCCACAACACACGCACAGCCACAGACAGCACACGCACAGCCACAGACAGCACATGCACAGCCACAGACAGCACATGCACAACCACAGACAGCACACGCACAGAACAACTGAGACACACAGACACTCCGAATGCACACACAACCACCTACAGCACAGACATATCCAACTACATCTCAGGCAACCACCTAAATCACACATACAGCCACCAACAGTCTCACAGACACACACAGTACTCACAAACACCCACAGCAAACATACACAAAGCCATCCACAACACACCCATAGCACACATAGCCACAATCACCCCTGCCCATCTCGACAGTGTACAGTCACACTCACACACAGCGTTAGAGTAGAGCGCACCTGCTCCGATTAACACACACAGCTGCTTCACATGATACAGGCATGAAGAGCACTGTGACTTGCTAACACACACCTTCTGAAATGGTCCAGCCCACGCCTGCCCATCCAGCAATAAACTCATACACACACACACAAACACATACAACACACACAGCCACAGCCTTATTACATACATACATACACACACACAGAGCCACAACCTTATTACATACACACAAAACCACCATCTGACTGCATACACACACATACACACACACAGAGCCTTACACACGTGCACACACATGCATGCGCACACACACACACACGCATTCACACGCACATATACACACACACAGAGCCTTACTATAAACACACTAACAGAGCAACAACCTTACTGCAGACACACACACACACACACACACCACTTTCCAGTATGTACACTGTGCTTTGCTATGCTAAATAGGCAATTTATGCTCTATGCATTTCTCCATGAACAGGAAAGCTCAGAGCAGGAGGGGGCTTTCTGCGGATTACATCAGGCTTCTCCTGTGCCTTTTCCCCAAGTGTTTTAAAATAAGTAAAACATCTACAGGTTTCCCCATAATTAGATCCTTTGTGGTCACAGTCCTCACACTGCCCCAGGGCCAGTCTCAGTATGGCCTCTGAAGTCTAAAGTGTTGTTTTTTAATAGTTTCCATCAAGTCCTCGGAAACGGACAACAGTGACCCAGCAACCAGCAGGTTTTCCGCCACTGCTGCTGTTCGTGTCAGAAAGGAGAGCTCTCCTGGATCTTACAGTAATGCCAGACAGGTTCACTAACATCCTTACAAGCTACAGAGCAGCACACACTCACCCAAAACCAACATCAGACACCAGGATGCGTTCCTCTCAACAGTAGAATAAAAATTCCTCCCATGTAACAACCTACTGGGGGTCAGTGTTCTTTTCATAAGATTCAGCTGAATGATACAGTTCTGCCCTTGACTCTGTGTGAGGAAATAGACATAGGGTTTGACTCAGTGCGAAGAGAGGGGAATGGGTTTTGACTCAGTGTGAAGATAGGGGTATGGGGTTTGACTCAGTGTGAAGATAGGGGTATGGGGTTTGACTCAGTGTGAAGAGAGGGGTATGGGTTTTGATTCAGTGCAAGGGGACAGGAGAGATTTTGGTTAGAGGAGAATCAGAGTCAGAATCATATACAGGAGAGAGCAGGTTTTGACTGGGTATGAGGAGCTTTCACTGACAGAGGTATGACAGACAGCCACTGACAGGACCATCCGTTCTCAGACAATAAACAAGTGCCTGACCCTGCGTGGGAATTAAATCAGACACGCAGGAGGAAACGTGGGGGTCAGAGGGTCATTAGCATCACCTGCATGAATGCTAACACAAGAAAACAACATGTCCTCATACAGAATGCAGCTTAACACATCAGCCATTGCACACATGTGACCTGCTACACACATGTGCACTGCTACACACGTGTGCACTGCTAAACATATGTGACATGCTACACACATGTGACCTGCTCCTCACGTGTGACCTGCTACATGTGTGTGATCAGGTACATGAGTGTGATCTGCTACACACGTGTGACCTGTTACATGCGTGTGCACCCGTCCCATGTCTTCCGGGTGAAGCTGGTCAGTATCTGCGTCATGCCAACGCTGGGATCCTCTGGGCAGGACTCACGGGAGTTGTGCAGACATTCAGAGGTACATTAATGGACTAACCTCAACCTTAACTCTACTAGATTCTTTCAGTTTCAGAATAAGGCAGAAAGCAGTATGTTTTTATAATGTTGCACATTTGAGCTGCAAAAATAAAGTTGATGGGATTCTGTGAGTAGCTGTTATGTAATATGAAGATTTTTAAAATAACTTTTCTTACGCTTCCATTACTTAGGTCACAAGGTCACTAGGCTGGCTTGCCTAGGTCACAAGGTCAGCAGCTGATTCTGCTCACACTGGACAGTGTCGCACTGTGTAGACTGTTCTCGCAGTACTCCACCCAAATCGCCACGCCCCACCCCCCACAGCCGGGTGCAGCTGCACTCTGGGGTCTTGCCCCATGCTCCAACACCCAGAGGCACTGACTGACAAGACAAGAACTGAAGTAAACCCCCTCACTCCTGGGTGTAAGACACAGTAGACTTTGATCTTCTGTTCTCCTCTAACACTCTCTATAGGACACAGATCAAACTCTTCACGTACGTAGCTTAACACCCTGACATACGCCTCAGATTGCACTACCTGCTCCATCAGGAGAGTGAGGAAGTTCTTCCAAATCTTCTGTCTTCTAATGGACTCTTGTGCAGATCTGTGTCAAACGGGACTGAAGGACCCTCTGTACTTAGGGGGAAGCTCCTCCTCACCTATGAGCTATGAGGAATGTTTCTGTTGTGCACCTGAGTAAAACAATGAAGCACTTTTTGTAAGTCGCTCTGGATAAGGGCGTCTGCTAAATGCCGTAAATGTAAATGTAAATGTAAATGCACCTGCAGCTTGACTGAGGGCTGATGCATTAAACCAATTATTCTGATCTGCATAAAAGATTATATATAAATAAATATATTCAGGTTAAGATATTAAAATTATATATTGATCATGAGATATTACTATGAAAAAATTAGAAAAATTGGAAATTAGGATTTTAATGATGTTAAAATTCTGAGATTTTAAATACTATGTCAAAGACGTGGTGAAGATTGCTGTAATTTGTTTAAACGACTCTAGAATCTAGAGGTTAAATGGACTGTGTAGATCTCTAACATCTGAGATTATTCTCCTGAAAACTAAACGGCACGAGTTTGGAGTCATGACCGTGACACATCAACCACAGGCACATCCCCTCCAGCGCGTCTAAAAGGAGGATTTCGTACGGCCCTCACTGATGGGGAAAACGGTATTAAAGTGAATGACTTGCGCGTGTCACCGTAATACCACGGCTACGGCGGTCAAGACAGTAAAAGACAGTCAATCATCACGGGCTCGTGCGGTGCAAGCTCCCTTACCTTCCAGACAGCAGGTCCTCCATAGACCCGAATGCGTCATCACTTCCTCGTTCTTCCTGCTGGTCTCGTTTTCGTTGTTAGTTTTGACCCGGCACACTCCTCTAGAGTAGAGCCAGTAGTCTGTTCCTACCGCGATAGTCATCAGACTGAACGCAGCGAATGCCCCCACGGTGGTGATCATCATCTGAACGCCTCGGTCACACAGAAGCATCTTCCTTCATTTCAGGTACGAAGGCGCTCGCGCGGGTTTCCTAGCCTGCCTGGTGTGCGGACTCCTGGCTCCGGGCGCCTTCAGAAGCACAGACCATTATTGTGATTTCCGCGGTGTGCAGGCAGTCGCGCTCGCTTTGACTGTTTCCCAACTTCTTCAGTGAGCTCAGGGAAAGCTCGGCGGCCGTTTGTCACTTACAGTCCAAAGGCTTAAACCGTCTCCATTTCTCAGGGCGCGTGGCAGACAGCCAGGCACGAGAGACAGCTATTTGTTTTGATCTTTTCCGTTGAAGAAAACTGTCAGTGTCAAACGACCTGGCATCAGCGTTACAGTACTTTACGTTAAAATGGCTAGGAATATAGGCTAACGACAGAACATTACGACAGTTGAAAATAGCGAAACTACGTTGATATTTTACACACACACTCACACAAAAAACATTTGTTGATTTCCCGCAAATTCCGGCAAACCAGAGTTTATTATCTATAAATAAGTCAAAATTGTTTTTCACTCGTTAATCCATCAGAACATATTTAACCGACGAAAGAATCCGTTTTTCATCCAGAGTACAAGAGAAATACAAAAAAATATCCGACTTGGTGACCAGCTTGTTTTCACCCGATTACATAGTCTCCTAAATTCCCGTCCAGACCCAACGACTTAGATGTCTAAAAATATTTGATCACTGGAAGCAACAATCTGATCAACGCACCTATTATAAAGTGATATTTAAATTAACATAATCACAGTACTTGTAATTGCTGTGCTAAAAACGACAGAGTTCCTGTCAGCCTTGATTCTGGTCCACGCAAATGTGGTTTAGAGACGACAGCACCCACGTTCCTTCACTATCCGTTGGTTTGAAACAACGCCCACAGCGAGACCGGCGGGAGAGCCCCAGCGCTGCACATGTAGCGCGCCGTTTGCTCTCCGTGGTTCTGAATGGACGACGCGGCTCGTAATATTGGACTTTCTCTCGGGCGGCTCTCTCGACAATGCGCCCCTGCCCCCTGGCTCAAACAATGTGCTACTTAGGCCTTCATATGCAAAGATATTGGCAAGCGATGCATGAATAATCGGACCCTGGAGAACATAAACGCATTTAAAGAGCCACGAACATTTTAAATGATTTCCTGCGTGAAGACTCCCACACAGACATTCCTGCGGAGTTTTACAGCCTAGCACACAGGCCGTAGAGATAGTTACAATTAAGTTGATGATCGTAAAACATGCTCTATTAGGAATGAGTAGTTTTACTTGCAAATCATGAATTGTAGGTATTTTTATGCAAAGTATGCAAGGCTCTGGGCATCAAGGAGAGTAAGGGTAAAATATCCAGTTTCTATCTGCACCGAGACGCATAAAACAAATCAATACGTAGTGTCACATTTTCCACACGATAATCATTTCCTTATTGATTCCTATAACAACACGAAGGTAAATTCTTTACTGATAGTATGACAGTATTGCGGTGTGTTTACTCCCCACATGCGGTAAGAAAACACCTCCTCTCCTCATTAAGCTCGAGCAGGAGTCGCTTGGCATTCTGACACACATATCTGAGCTGTGAAATAAAGGAGCAGATGAAAAATGTATATATCACACCAAGTGTGACATTTATCCTCATGCTGTGAAGATCAAATCAGACCCTTTCTCTCCCTCTCTCTTTCTCTCTCTCTCACCCCGGCCCCCTTCCGAACACGCTGCACATACTTAGATTCTTCATGGTGTCGTCTTTTCTCGTGTAATGTGCGTTTCCGCCCATTCAGTGCATCTACCACCTATTAAAGTTAAAGGTGCTCTAGAGCATATTGCTCTGAGGACGCCTTTACTACTTTCTGATATCTGTGTAAGCTTTGTGCCTAATGTTATACCATGAATAATGCTGTATAATTCACATTCCCACTAGTAAATCTTCAGAGTGACGTGGTTTCTTAGCACAAATGGAAGGGTAATGCATGGAGGGTGTAACTCATTTGAAAATATTTCTAGTATTAAAAATACAGTCATTTTCCTAGGATTCTCACAGAAACCTGATATAAGGCATCATGCCAAAGGTAAGAATTCATTCATTCATTCATTCATCCACCCATTAATTAATCCATCCATCCATGCATCCATCCATTAGTGAGCGGGTTCAGTCTGTATGTGTCATGATCACAGATAACTGCATGACTCTCTCCTCCCCCTCTCTTTCAGCTCTCATTCAGAGTTCCGCAGGAGGGCGGGGTTCCATCGATAGTGAATGAGCTCTGAGCTGTCTTTAGATGCAGATGTTGTGTTTGATGGAGGAGGAGTCTCAGGAAGGTGAGTCACCAGACAGATCACCAGCACAGACGAGTTCCCACAAGCGCAGCCTTCTTTGGTTCAGGAGTTGGATGCGCCTGCTTGACTGTCCCTCCTCCCTGCTGACTCCACTTTAAAGCGTAAAACCACTGGCTTTAAACCACAGACTTTAAAATCACAGACTTTTAAACAATTGGCTTTGGATCCACAGACATTAAAACCATTAGGTTCTAACCCTATAAAACCTTTCTGTGAGATTTCTTAACAGACAGCAAATGAGATGCGAGAGCCAGGAGCAAGAGGGACAACAACAAACAAAAAACAAAAACAAGGCACTAAGATTGACTCTGAGAATATGGCAGATTAGATGACTTCAGTGGCGATGGTGTCGTCAAGGATGCAGCATGTGTTCATCTGTAGCAGGCGAATGCAATGCATCATGGGTAGGGACCTGCAGAATTAAGGAGGGCTGGAGAAGTGAAGCACAGGTGAAGGTGTCTTACTAATAGGTGGGCAGTTGTGATCTGGGAAGTGATCAGAGGCTGTGATTGGTGGAGGTAATTGGGGGCTGTAATTGGTGGATGCGATCAGGGGCTGTGACTGGGAGAAGTGTGGGAGCTGGTTTGGCTGGGTGCTGACCCGGTATGAAATGCAATTTGTTGCATGAGGTAGCTGTTGTGTCTTTTCACCAAGTTTGATGTATAGCTTGAAAATTAAGGGAGAAAATCAATGGGATTCAATAGAAGGATGGAGGGATGAATGAAAGGATAGAAGTGGTGGATGGATGAGTGCCATCAGTATGAATTGCAGTTTGGTGATTGGGGCTAGTAGTTCAATCAGTTCGGTGGGTTTAGTTGCTATGACTTTAAAGCTGAGAGAGTATAAAAATCTTTTGATTCCTGTGGGAGGATTGAGGAATAAAAATGGAAAATTAAAGAATGAATGGATGAAGTGTGGAGCAAAGTCATGAATGGTGGAGTAAGGTCATGAAGGGTGGAGTAAAGTCATGAAGGCTGGAGTAAGGTCCTGAAGGGTGGAGAAAGGTCCGGAAGAGGTGGAGTAAGGCCATGAAGGCTGGAGTAAGGTCATGAAGGGTGGTGTATGGTCCTGAGGGGTGGAGCAGGTACTGGTTTTTGTCACGGTGGCACGGCAGGGAGGCCACCAGAGGGCGTCCACCCGAGCACGGAACACCTGGCACATCCTCTCATTACTTTGGCGCACACCCCCTCATTTCATACCACTCCCTTCTTCCCAATCACCGGAGTATTGACACCTGTTCACATTCCCTTCACCGTATACTTAAACCCACAGGTCTAGCTGTTTAGTGCTGCACATTGAAGAAGTCTGCGAGACGTCCTGCTGATTCCTCAGCCCTCACGAAGCCCTTCTGCTCTGCGCATCACCGAATGACTACTACGATATCGCGTTACTTATTTCTGTTTATTTCCTACGTTGCTTCTAAGCCTGAGTGTTTCCGTTAATGTTGAAGATGAACAATAAAGAAATTGGTTCGCAACCTCACCTCAAATCATTACAGAATGTGCAGCCTGGTGCAGCGGGGGGCAGCCAGCCATCAGCAATGGAGATACTCACAGCCCAAGTATGATGCTGGGGCAGCAGTAACAGGAGTTGGGTGAGCTGAAGTCAGTTCTGCAAGCACTAACTGTGTGCAGACTCTCTCTCTGCAGGCTAGCACCCCTCAGCCCAGCCGGGTCGAGGGCGTCAGGCTGCCCCTTGCCCCCCCCGGGCTGTACGGAGGTGACCCAGAGAAATGCGAGGGTTTCTTGGCTCAGTGCGGACTTTACTTTACATATCAGGAGCAATTAACCGAACAAGCTAATTAACCGAACAAGTGTCCTTTATGATTTCCAGGCTCACCGGGAAAGCTCTGGCGTGGGGAGCAGCATTACTCGCAGGGGAATCTCCCCTGCTACAGAATTCAAGGAGGTCTTCCACCACCCGCGTCAGGGAAGGGAGTGTGGACAAAGCCTGCTAGTAATGCGTCAGGGGACCAGGTTGGCTGCGGAGTTTGCCCTGGAGTTCCGCACAGTCGCGGCCTGGTACAGGGCAGCCCTCATTGACATGTTTCTAACTGGCCTAAAGCCCGAACTACGGGCCGAGATGGCATCAGGAAACAGAATCATTGAATAAGGTGGTAAGGTTAGCCATAACCTACGACCGGCTGATACTGGAGAGAGGCAGCCGCGCAAGGATGCCTCGCCAGAGATCGCCACCCAACGCTCCCGGACACAAGAGGATGCCAGAACCGATGCAGCTGGGAGCTGCCAATCCTGTTCCCGAGGAGTCTGCTCACGCGAGCAGTGAAAAGGCCCGGGTGAGTACCTTGGTGGACAGATTGCTGACTATTGCTGCCACGGTGACATATCGTGTATGTCTGTCGGGGTTCTTGCCCTAGTGGACTCGGGAGCGTCGGGGAACCTGATGGGAGCTGCCCTAGCCAGACGGATGCGGATCCCCCTGAGAACGTTAGATCGTCCCCGGAGAGTGTATGCACTGGATGGCAGGCCTTTGGGTGGTGGCATATTGCGCCATCACACTTCTTCCCTAAACCTCACTATTCAAGGGCACACCGCACCAATCATGTTTTGTGTTCTCCCCGATCTTAAACACGATATCATGCTAGGGCTCCCTTGGTTTAGAAGTTATAAACTGTCACAACGGTCACATCGCACAACGGTCACATCGCACAGTGGGACACGCCTCCGTTAAGCACGCCCAACCACGCCCCTCTGTTAGTGCAGTCCACCACCGTGGAGAGTCCTAATGTGGCAAAGCCCAAGGAGATCCCTCCACAGGACAGAGACCTAGCGGAGGTCTTCAGCCGTGCTAGAGCTACGCAGCTTCCTCTGCACCGCCCCTGGGATTGCAAAATTGAGCTCAAAGAGGGAAGTACACCCCCGAGAGGCGGCGTTTATCCTCTATCCCAAGAAGAGGAGAAAGTCATGCAGCAGTATGTCAGAGAGGCATTAGCGCAGGGCTATATCACCCCCTCCACTTCGCCGGCCTCAGCCAGCGTCTTCTTTGTGAAAAAGAAGGACGGTGGTTGGAGGCCATGCGTGGACTATCGAGGACTCAGTTCCCTCTTGGTGGGCTTTTCCTATCCGCTGCCTCTGGTGCCTGCGGCACAGGAGCAGTGGCGAGAGGCAGAGCACTTCACCAAGCTTGATCTGCGCAGCGCCTATAACCTCATCCGCGTGTGAATGGAAAACGGGGTTCAGTACCACCTCTGGGCACTACGAGTACCGTGTCTTGCCTTACGGCTTGGCGTCAGCCCCGTCGTATTTCCAGGCGTTCATTAATGAGGTCCTCCGAGAGTAGCTATGTCTGTTATCCATTTTATTTACTTTACTTTATTACATTATTTATTATTTTAAGAATTTGTCATTTTATCACCTTTTATTACCCGTTTGTTTATGTAATTATTTTTATCTTCATTTTAATGTTTTGTTTTATTTAATCTGTAAAGCACTTTGAGTTGCATGTATGCATGAAAGGTGCTATTCAAATAAAGATTATTATTATTATTATTATTATTATTATCTGGGTAGATGTGTTATCGCTTATATCGATGACATCCTCATCTATTCGCGCTCTTGGACCCAACATGTGCATGATGTGCGAGCCATACTCTGCACTCTCTTGCGCAATCACCTGTATTGCAAGCTTGAGAAGTGCGAGTTCCACCTACGGGAAATAAACTTCCTGGGCTATACCATCAAGCCCGGCTCAGTGCACATGCAGTCGGGCAAAGTGGAGGCGGTAACCAGATGGACTCGTCCTCACACACGGCGCGAGCTCCAGCTTTTCCTGGGCTTCACAAACTTTTACCGGCGGTTCATCCGCGCGTTTAGCACCGTCGCGAAGGTGCGAGGTGGAGCTAAAAGTCTGGCCTGGACCGGAGACGCAGAGAGAGCCTTTGAGCAATTGAAACAGGCATTCGTCACTGCGCCTGTTCTTCACCAGCCAGATCCCACGAAGCCGTTCGTGGTAGAGGTGGATGCAACGCCTAAAGAAGAGTAGTCCTCTCAGACCGATCGCCTTCTTTTCCCGCAAACTCTCGGACGGCGAGTGCAATTATGGGGTGGGCGATCGCGAACTATTGGCTATGCGCCTCGCTTTCGTGGAGTGGCGGCACTGGCTAGAGGGCGCTAGACACCCATTCCTAGTGCTTACCGACCACAAGAACCTCGAATACTTGCGGAACACAAAAAGGATGAATGCTCGACAAGCTTGCTGGTCCCTATTCTTCTCCAGGTTACGCTTCCAGGTGACGTACCGTCCTGGGGAGAAGAATACTCGTGCTGATGCGCTATCACATTCGTTTCCCGGCAGTGCGGAATCCACCAGCAACGAGCCAGTGCTTCCTCCCACCTGCTTTTTCGGAGCCATGGACTGGGAGATAGATCGGGCAATCGAAGCAGCCAACCCACACCGACACTGCCCACCTCATCACAGGTATGTGCCCCAAGCGCAGCGCACCGCACTGATTAATTTGGGCGCATACCTCCCTAGGCACAGGACACTCCGGCTCCACCAGAACCTCCCAGCTCCTGGGGACACGTTATTGGTCGCCGGGTATGCACCGAGACATCCTCCAACACGTCGGGTCCTGAGTGTGAGTGTGTGCGCAGCAAGGTGCCTAGGACGCCGCCCGCTGGTAAGCTGCTACCACTACCTATATCCAAACAGCCTTGGACACACATAGCGCTTGACTTTGTTACAGACTTGCCGGTCTCTGAGGGAAACAACACCATCCTCGTGATAGTAGACCGGTTCTCTAAGATGGTGCGCTTCCTACCCCTGCCCGGACTGCCAAACGCCTGGGAGACCGCGGATCTCCTGTTCAGGCATGTGTTCAGGCAATTCGGTTTGCCCGAGGACATTGTGTCTGACAGGGGTCCGCAGTTCACATCGAGAGTCTGGCGTGAGTTCATGTCAAAACTGAACGTGACCGTCAGTCTCACGTCAGGCTACCATCCCCAGGCGAACGGGCAGGTAGAACGGGTAAACCAGGAACTGGGGAGATTCCTGCGGGAGTATTGCAGCAAGAACCAGAAGGCGTGGTGCACGCTGCTGGCATGGGCAGAGTACGTGCAAAACTCCTTGGTCCATGCCAGCACGGGAAAAAACCCATTCGAATACGTACTCGGGAGACAACCTCCTCTTTATCCCTGGAATGCAGCTGCATTGGACCAGCCCCTCAATTAGGACTGGTGTAAGAGGAATGAAAGCGTCTGGGAGGACACCCACCAACGCCTGCGGAAGGCAGTCAGGCGTTTCCAACTGAAGGCGGACCGAAGACGGTCAGAGGCTCCTAGATACAAGGTGGGAGACAAGGTGTGGGTGTCGACCAGAGACGGGAGGCTTGGAGCGCAAGGTAAGCTCGGGGATAGATACGCGGGCCCATATGTCATAACCCGCTGCATAAACCGAGTGACTTTTAAGGTCGGCCTGCCTGGAGACCGGAGAGTATCCAGGGCGTTCCATGCCTCCACTCTAAAGCCCTACAGGGAAGGACCATTGGGAGAGCAAGGTGTAAGGGATCCACCCCCGCCAGTGATGCTGCCGGATGGACCCGCCTACAAAGTGAACAGGTTAATAGACTCCAGGTACCGGGGGAAGGGGCTCCAGTACCTGGTGGATTGGGAGGGGTATGGCCCCGAGGAAAGATCATGGGTTCCCAGGTGCTGGACCCCTCCCTGATCGCCTCGTACCACCGGGAACATCCAGACCGGCCAGCACCACGCCGCCCGGGACGTCCCCGGGTACCGCGGCTGGAGGGATCCTTGGGGGGGGGGGGCTCTGTCACGGTAGCACGGCAGGGAGGCCACCAGAGGGCGTCCACCCGAGCACGGAACACCTGGCACATCCTCTCATTACTTTGGCGCACACCCCCTCATTTCATACCACTCCCTTCTTCCCAATCACGGTTTGGGAAAAATAACTTCTATCACTCCTCAGATCATCCACAGCAAGTGCTTTTATCTTTTTATGGTTTTATCTTGAAATTTGTCAAAATGGGAGTTTGAAAAATTGTCCCATGAAATTCTATGGGGAAAATTGTCAGATAGAGGAATGAAAAAGAGTGATAGAATAATATTACGACGAAGAAATGAAAGAATGTTAAGTTGTCTTTGGAGAGCTAACTTAAGAATGTCATGCTTTGTCTTTTTGCTTGAGTAGAATGTCAATTTAATTAACGTAGTATTAATTCAAATGAGGGCTTTTTCCTCTTTAAACGCCGCAGCCTGGTTGTCATTCCACTGGGAGTGTCTGTCTCTCACCTGCCTTCCTCCTCTCCGCATTTCATTAGTGTTTATTAACATTCTCCTTTCAGCCCTTTATTATGGGATTGAAAACGAACTGCATTTTAATTTGCTATGGCGTGCCCAAATGCCTTTAAATGTCAAACGGCCTGGTTGGGCTGTGCATACGACGCTGTGTAGAACAGTAATCACAGAGAGACAACGAGGGGCACCAAGCAGGCCAGTCCATGTGGATTAAACGCCTCGTTTTCGACTCCAAGGACACCAGGAAACTCTGGACATCAGAGCAGGTGGTAACAACACCTGCTCCCGACCTCGTAAATAATTCACCAGATTATAGCGCCGCGTCATCGCAAGTGCTGATGAGTTTCAAAGGCAGCGAGAATTGTGGGTAAATTAAAGCAAATGATACACAGGAAAAATCCCATACAGAATCCTGGCTGATGAAGGCGGGACAGAGCACGCTAACTTCCGTGTCAAACTCCATTCATGAACGCTAACATCATCACAAGCTGCCTAATGTCATTAGAGAGGAGATGAAAAACCTTACAAGCAGCCAAGATGGCAGAATCTGAATGAAAGTGAATGAATTAAAGATAAATAAATGAAGGAACAGATAGACACAGTGGGTGAGGGGCTTGCAGGCCTTCTCATCATGAAGTCAGTGCTGAAGAGCCTGCCCTTGCTGACTGGCTTATCTTACTGAGGGGCTCATTAGCATAGAAATGACTTGAGGCAGAGGCGGAAAGGCAGTGGTGTTTTACCCCAGCCAAGGGGTAGCTCGTACTCATCCTTTAGAGAAAGGCAGTGGTGTTTTGCCCCAGCCCCGGGGCAGCTCCCACTCATCCATTAGAGAAAGGGAGACAGAGACAAACTGAGAGAAGAGGAAGAGTAGAAAATATTCAGGAGGAAGAAACCTGGGAATCTGTTCCTCACATTAGTACCATATCACATTTCTGTCCTGTCCTCCTAGTGTGAGGGTGATTCTCTCCGACAGCACCACCACTGGAATCTGTCTGCACCCGCCTGCAGCAGGGAAGCCTGCAGCGCTGTCACGAAGGGTGGAGCAAACAAGACACACTGTGGAAACCACGAAGGGTGGAGCAGGTACTGCTTTGCATTACCAATTTGCAGTGTCATAGGAAGGTGCATGTGTTACAGTAAATTAGATTTTTCATTCGTAATGCAAGGACAGTTTTGTAGAATCTGGCCAGCAATCCACAAGTATCCGAGACTATAGAGGCATGAGGAGGTGCCTTCAACCATTGGACTGGTCTCTACACTGGTGATGCTGTGGTCCCATCAGTGCAAGCTCAATAAATGTTTTAATACCCTGACCTCTAGGGCGTTAGCCTATACGGTGACCTGCATGTCCGCCACACTGGTGTTATTTTTCAAAGATACGCTCCAGGATTTGCAGCCAGAGGTCACTAGACAGTTCAACCTAGTGCAGGGTCAGTCCTCAGGTATACTAGGAGAGCAAGAGCTTCACTTCCAACCCTGAGACAGGTCAGTTCAAGCCGCACTGCACACGCCAGCACAATACACACCTCACCCTCCACTCTGAAGACGTCCTCAGAGACACACTCCCCCTATGCCCATTACAGCCTCAAAACAGACTGCATAATGAACATACACAAACCTGTTTAAGAACACCATTAGACCTAATATTCACTATAACACAATAATTAATAAGTGAGGACACGAATGCTTTGGATTTATCTTAGTAATTATTTTTGGATCCCCGGGGGAAGGTGCCAGTGTCAGAATCGTTCATTAATGCAATGCAGTGAATCAGCCCGAAAGCCAGGAATACAAACAGCAGAAACAGATACATGATGAAGCTGTTGCCCACATTCGAGTCTTCTCGCTCTCTCTCACACACACACACACATACTAGCCATGAGATATCAACAAAACATATCAACATACAGACTTATTGAGAGATTCTAAAAAACAGCACCACTCACACTGATGGAGAGAATAACACCACACACACTATCAGAGAGATCAGCTAGTACACCGCATACACACTGACAGGAGATCAACAGAAACAGCATAAGAAGACTAAGTAACACTATTTCTGTTGGACTACCACAGACTGCAAATAATTTGTGAGTATCACTAGGTTGTCTAGTCCAAAGATACTTGGACTTGTCTGAAGGAGTCAGAGAACATGACTGGTTGGTTCTTGACTGGATAAAACCTCTTTTTAGAGGACTGAGATCTGATACATAAAATAAAAACAGAATCATGGTCTGCTTTCTGTTTGCAGATGTTATTGAAGGCCACAGCTAAGAATAAATGATAAACATGAAGTCCCTTGTTTATTCTCATTTCAGTAATGATGAAGTATTCACACACAGACCATACACTGGAGAGAGTTTAAGATATTTATAACTTCATTTTGTTTTTCAAAATGCTTGGCTGCAATGTCAGAGGAATGGCGATGACGTGATACTGAAGTGTGTTTTATCTTTAATATGCCTTTGTGTTTACTAATAGCTTTGGCTATGACTGGTAGTTCTGGGTGGCAAAAAACGATATTTTCATATTGGGAAAAGCAAAACACATTAGCGAGATTAATAGAACTAATAATCATTATTATTATGAGGAACATATATACAAGCTGTACCAGGAACAACATTCAGACTGTCTGTAATGGAGGCACCAGGTGACATTCAAAGATTCATTCTTTGATATAATCTATCTCTAAAACTACTTTCCTAATTATGTGGGAGAGAATTAGCCACCAGAGAGCAAAAAAAGCACAGACAAACATTGACTGAGAGATAAATTATCCAATATGCACATCCTCACTAGACTCATGTGGGGGCAGTGGTTGGGTATCGGACCAGTGGTGTGTGGGGTCAGTGTGGGTTTGGAGTGGTGTGTGGGGCCAGTGGGTGGGTATGGGGTGGTGGTGTGTGGGGCCAGTGCGGGTTTGGGGTGGTGTGTGGGGCCAGTGGTTGGGTATCGGGCCAGTGGTGTGTGGGGTCAGTGTGGGTTTGGAGTGGTGTGTGGGGCCAGTGGGTGGGTATGGGGTGGTGGTGTGTGGGGCCAGTAGGTGGGTATGGGGCAGAAGCTGGACAAGCCTCCTCCACTCACTTATCACTGACCAGGTATCAAGACTAAAGGCAGATTTTTCAGCACAGTGAGACACCTTTTCAATCGTAGTGTGACCATGATGTGGTTGCCGAGGGGATCATCTGGTGCTGAGCGTGGTGTAGGGAACAGATGAGTAGGATGCTAGGCTGAACAGCACATATGGTGGACGTACCATGACTGAAGCGTGATTTATGTGTGTCTGTGGTGATTTATGTGTGTCTGTGGTGATTTATGTCTGTCTGGCTTCCCAGCAGAGCGGGAGAGTTTTGGCTCTTGCACTGAGTTGCTCACGTCCAGATGTCAGTATGCTGGAAACAGATGATCAGAGCTGGGGACAGGGCTTCACAGGGCAACCCCTCAACCCACTGCCATGAAACAGCACTGCTCCAAAGAGGAGAAGCAACCATTTTTGACCTTTTAACATGTTTCATTCCTGAGCAAAGTGAAGGAAAGGCTCGGTTAGTGTGTCCTCCCAGGAGGAGTGGGTGGGTGGATATCGCAGAGCCAAGAAATGAGGCTCTGTCCCATGTTTAGAATGCCATGGAAGGCAGAGCGGAGCATCTGCACCAGTCTTGCATTACAGCGTTCCAGCTCCCCACCCAAAAGCACAGGCTGTGTCAGCCAAGTGACGAGACCACGGGAGACTGAGGAGCTACAGTTGCTAAACTCCACCCACAGCCACTAGACTCCACCCACAGCTGCTAGACTCTACCCACAGCTGCTAGACTCCACCCACAGCTGCTCTGCCCACACCACCCCAGGGCCTTCGCCTGTCTGGTGACTGAATGCCGTTCTGATTCATGGAGTAATACATTCACTGTGCACTAGGATTGCTAACTGCAATCTGACTGCAAATAAGTCCCACTGCCCACTGTCTCTGAGAGATCATGTTCAAGTTGCCCACCATGACACCCATCCCATCACACATGATTAATGGGGAAAAAATGAGAATCAAAGTCACAGAGGGTACAGGAGGGAATATTTCTGACAAGGTCTGGATAAAAAAACCTTAAAAAGACATTAAAGTACCTGAATATCAGACAGGGCCGACCGCCAAACTCCTGCAGTTCACCGCAGAGACACCCGGATCACTCACATGGAAGGAAGGGGAGAAAAAAGGAGAGAAAGAACAACAGAAAGAAAGATAGAGAGAGCGAGCAACAGAGAGAGAGAGAGAGAGTGAGAGAGAGTGAGAGAGAGGAGCGGAGCCAAAGCCCCAGAGAAGAGTGAGGAGAGAGATGGACAAAAAAAATTAGATTAGATAATCCCAGCCTCTTCGCCTCCTCTGACTCTCACTCAGGCTCATACACATAAACATGAAGAATGCCAGTCAAATGTATGGGCAACCTTATGGCACCTTGGTGAGAATAGAAGAGATCCTTCAACAGCACTATTCCAATTACTTCTGCATTCTTAACATTTTTATTATGGTCTTCACAGAAGGCCATATTAAGACTTCACAGAAACTGTAAGTGTTTCCTAAACTCCTCTACATGTTGGATTGTTCTTTGTGAAGTAGACCGCCGCCTATACGCTCAGCTGTCAGTGTTTATCTCACTTCCTTGAGAATGTGCTGATGGAGGTGTGACGCTGACATGTGCTGTAGTCCTACAGAAACCAAGCGCTAGTGATTAGCTGTTCCAGCACCTCGGATAATTGCTAGCCTGGATGTTTAATTACCATTCACGAAGACATGGGGCATTGTTTTTCTTTCTTTACACTGCATGATTAGATTTGAAATGAAGGCACAGAGCATAAGCAAGTACTAAGTAGTCCCTATAGTTTAAACCTCCACAGCTGAGGACATGTGTGGATCACAGTGTCCCTGGCCCACTGGGGTGTGGTGAAATTTGCTGGGAGGCCTCAGGATGAAGTATGAATTATGTGAAAATGCGTGTGTGGGGGTGGAGTCCAGACAGCTCATAGTTCTTTCTCACAAACCAACTGAAAAAAAACAAAATGTCTGTTTGAGAGGACAGGAAGTGCCCCTCTGTTTGAGTGGACAGGAAGTGCCCCTCTGTTTGAGGGGACAGGAAGTGACCCTCTGTTTGAGAGGACAGGAAGTGCCCCTCTGCTTTAACAAAACAGAGCTCTGGCAGAGCTCCTGTTTTCGTTGCACTGTGGTCATTTGTAGGTGTGTATGAGCGTGGTGTTCTGGATCCCTGATCCCTCATCTGAGGGCTGACACGCTTGGACACAGCGGCTGCCAGCAGGAGTCTCCTCCGAGAGCCTCTTTTTCAGCTCGAAGCAATCTTATATGTTTGTTTTTATTAAAACTGTAGATTGCTTTTTAAACTATTTACATTCATGAGACTGGTAATTAACAGTTTTAAGCCATTACAGGGGCATGTGGCTCTGTACCTGTGTGTGTGTGTGTGTGTGTGTGTGTGTGTGTGTGTGTGTGTCTATGTGAATGGGATGAAGTGAATGGGATGAAGATCGGACTCCTTGCTGACAATTAGAGTGCTTGCGAAGTTAAAGTTGGGGTGTGCCCTGCTGTGTGGGCCAACAGACAGAAAACAAGGAGAAAATGTTATGTGAGATAAAGCTAATTAAAACCCAACTAAATGAATTCAAATCGATACCTGTCGGTTCTTTTTCTTCTGTGCTGAAAGAGGCGTGTGTGTGTGTGTGTGTGTGTGTGTCAGGTGATGGGGTGAGGAGAAAGTCAGGGTAGAGGTTCTAATGCAACTTATACACAAACTAGGCATTTCACACTGGTTTAATTACGTCTGACAGAGAGGATGGGAGAGGAGAAGTGAGGGAAGGAAAGAGAAAAGGAGGGAGGGAGAGAGGGAGGTAGAGGGAGAGAGAGAGGGGAGAGAGGGGGGACAGAGAGAAGGGGAGAGAGGGAGGGAGAGAGAAAGATGGAGGGGGAGAGGGGGAGAGAGATGTTGGGAAAGGGAGGGAGAGAGGGAGAGAGGGAGGGGAAAGTGGGAAGGAGAGAAAGATAGAGAAGGAGAGAGTCAGAGGGAGAGAGGGAGAAGGAGAGAGTCAGAGGGAAAGGGGAGGGAGAGAGAGGGAGAGAGAGAGTCAAAGGGAGAGAGAGGGAGAGGGGAGAGAGAGTCAGAGGGAGAGAGGGAGGGAGAGAGGGAGGGAGCGAGGAGGGAGAGAGGGCCACATGCTGGGCTACTGGTGCACCAGCAGTAGTCTCCCATGTAGCTGTTAGACCACACACTGGGAGTCTGAACACCAGAGACATGTCTGCCTGCAACGCTGCATTACATGAAGCGGGGGCAATAGTGAACGCTTCATCTGGCTGGAGGTCATTGCACTGACAACAGGAGCAGACGCAGATTAAGGTTACATGTCCTGACTGGTCAATAATGATTCTGCTTCCTGCCAAAAATACCTGTTTATTATTTTTGCATGCTAAATCCAACTATGTTTTCAGAATTTCTATGTCACCCATAGTTTTTTTGCACCTGTATAGTCACATGTCACAGTATTGAGGAGCAGCACAAAGGAATGTGGAGCCCGTCTGTGTTGTAGTCACACTACTGCTGATGTTCCTCAGGCCCGACACAGGTAAAACCCATACACTGGGCATTTGTTTCATTTAAAGTAAAAAAGTTTAGATTTTGTAGCCCTGTGTAACTTGGCTAACCTGGGAGCCTTGGACAGGAGAAGAATGGTGGTGGGAAGCTGACTGCTTAAATAATGTTTTATTGATGTTAGGCTTTGTGTGTGTAGCAGCTCACCTCAGAAAGCCCAAGAGGCTCAGATATCCTAGCCCTCTGCACAGTGCTTCTGTGAGGCTGCAGCCTAAGCTACCTGAGCCTCCTGCAGCCTGCATACAGTGGTCATGTAGGAGTGGGCGTGGCCATGGAGGAGTAGGCGTGGTTTGGAGGTAGGATTAGTTTTAATCACCATAACACCACAACACTGAAACAGTGGTATAATATGGTGGTACATCATAACTCTGGTATTTAATGGTGGTACATCATAACTCTGTGGTATATAACATGGTGGTACATCATAACTCTGGTATTTAATGGTGGTACATCATAACTTTGTGGTATATAAAGGGTTACAAAGTCAAATGATTTCATTAACAATAATGAACACTCCTCTCCCAGCACAGGAGAATACACAGAAACAGAAACACTTCTGAGCCTCAGTAACACACACACACACACACACACACACACACACGATAAGTTGGGGGCGGGCCTTACCCTGCTCTGGACTCCACCCCCAGATCCACACTACAGCAGCAGATCACTGCTGGTCTGCAGATTCACAATCTACAATCTCTAGTACTCAGTTCAAAATCTATGAACTGGACACACAATTCATTCACACCTACAGCAATATTGTAATATTGCACAAAGTGTCTGGATAATGGACTAACTCTTGTTGTTTACAAGTTATTTTCGACGAGTCCGACTTGAGTAGAGAGTCACAAGTTTCAAGTCAAGTCTTTTTTTAGCTGGCTGCATTCAGGTATCTCCCTCATTACCAAAGTTCCCAGGTTCACATTATCAAGGTTCTGCCAATCAGAAGGAAATAGTTCCTCTATAAAATCATTGCTGCTCATGAAAATGCAGAATTCTGATCACTGTTGATACTATTGTTAAAGTGACAACAGGTGTGAAAACTTTGTATATGAATACAAAAATATTATTCTAAATCTTGTTATTCAATTGGAATTATTATCTTGTAGCCAGTTAATTTGCAATCCAACGTGAGTGCAGTAAGTAGATTTAAAATGGAAACACAATGTTTCATTTACTTCCTCCTCCTCTAGATCAGCAACAGTAATTATGAACGGGAAAGAGATCCAGAGATAAATGAATCCTTCAACAATACCCTCATTTACATAACATATACATACACACACACACAGAAGAGAGAAAGAGATGAGTTCATTTTAAATATATTTATTATAAACAAACCATATAACATATCTTTGATGTATAATCAGTTCTACAGATAAGATGGTCACTGAGTTCCTTCCAGTGTCTCTCCAGTGTTCCTGTCAGCCATGTTTTATAGCAGAACAGTGTCCGTATCAGCTACAGAACGCCTCCACGTGGCAGCTCTCTACCTTCAGTCCACAGTTCCCCAGGTCACCTGACGCAGGTCACGTGACACAGGTCACCTGACACAGGGCAGGTATTTCACTATTGGACAGCAGTCTCCTCTCCGCAGAGCCAACGCGCTTTGTGTGACATGATGGAACCACGAAGAGTGCAGCACAAAGGATGTTAAAGAACTACTACACTTCACCATGGAGACAGCACCCCTGTACACACACGGCTGTGTAAACACACACGAAAACACATACGGAAAAGCACACGCACGCACACACACACACACACACACACACATACACCCATGCACGCGCAAACGCAAGCACTCGCACCCACACACACACTGCACTAGAGATGGAATGGAGTGGTATGAGCAGGGGAGGAACTGATGAATGAAACCTGTTCACCTAGAAAGACACACCTATTGATTTAAGTGCTTCTAATCTCAAAGTCATTTTCAATCATTCTCAACAGACGGCGTTCTGAACACAAACGTGCATACATAGGCAAACATCAAAAAAGAAAAGAAACAATATAAGAAAAAGGAAAAAGTCCAGAAAGACACATACAGACATTTATGTACTTATCTGGAGATCTAAATGATTTACAGAAATGTACAGTATATTGAGAACTGAATCCTATAAGCACTGTACTGATGAGAAACCTTATTAATGGTTCACTTTATAAGAGGATGATAAGATAGCTAAAGAATGTTCCAGAATGTTCCTACTTACATGTTCTATTCAAAACAAAAGCCTATGACTCATCGGTGCTCAAAGGCCATGCGCTCAGCTGATGGAGCTGCACGCAGGTTTCGTGGACCTAGGGCGTGGGAAACGTCAGCGTGATTTCACTGAGATCACAGCAGCACAGCTGAGCCCTCGGGACACACCCAAATGGATTGAAGCTCAAGGGATATGCTAACTATCGGAATCATGCTAATTTAAGCTTTTTGAATCACAGGGAAGGACGTAAAGACGCACTAAAGTCACTCCAAGAAACATGAAAGATCGTATTTCTCTCCAGGTGCATAGATGCATATTTATGCACTGTTTGGATTCTGTATTGCAAGACACTCAGTTCAGCTGATGTCAGGATTCTGAAACGTGAATTTGATCCCCAGTCCGGTGAAGCTTAATTGCTCATTCTATAGCATATCTAGGGGTTTGTAGCTCCTTCCTAGAAGCACATATGTAGTGGAAGTCTTCCGTGTTGTTAGCACATGGTCGAGAGACACACGTGTCAGACATAATCATACAGTGGCATAATGAGTCTGAGCCAGTGGCTTGAGCATCAGCTCGATATGCAGCGTACTGAAATAGAACCTGAACCAAAGAAAAAGCCCAAATACCTCATGGAGCACTTCTGCTGTTCAGAGCACAGATGGGCTTGGTGATGCTTCACCTTAACTCACCACATTGGCCACATCTGCTGGTGTATGACACCAGTGTGCTGTTCCATGGAGATTGTTGATAAGGCTCTGTAAAACTGCCCTGAAAAAGTCAGAAAAAAGCCAATGACTGGGGCAAAGGGGCAAAAAGAGATTCTCTCAGTGGATATTTAACACTCAGAGGTGTGACTCCTTCTCAGGTGGTCCAGCTGAGCCCTTTGGTAAATTCCTTGTATAGTAATATTAATAAGCTCTCAGAGCCCTGAGCTTCCATGAGCTACAGAGATAGACAGACAGACAGACAGAGAGACAGACAGGGAAGCAGGCGTCTGCTCAGCCCTGGGAGGGGTGGATGTATTCTGGGTTGGTGTAGGAGAAGCCAAGAAACTCGTCCTGGTCCAGGTTCATGATGAAAAGCTTGTCGGTTGGGGTGAGCTCAGTGGGCATCTTGGTAAACTCTCTGTCAAAGTTGCATGTGTCTCGACTGTTTCTCTACAACATCAGAGAGGAGAGAAGCTGTCAGTCACTCTCCTTCATTTCTCAGGGTTTTAAATAATAATGTAAAATGATACTATTTTCTGGAGTTGAGTGCAGGTCCTAGAGGAAGAGAAAAGCGTAGAAATTAAATGTACGTTAAAGGAGTCCCCGTCCCCGCACTGCGCACGCACACACACACACACACACACATACACACACACACACAAACTCACCACACTGCCAATCCTCCGCAGGGGCTTCCAGAGAGAATGCAGAACACATACACACACACATGCATGCAAACAAAAACAAATGCACACACCCATATGTGCACACACACACACAAATGCTACCACCCATATGTGCACACACACACACACACACATACACGTGTGCACACACTCAGCTGAGCTAGTGCAGTAAGACATGAAGCCCTGCTCTGAGCAGTGCGAGCAGTGTGAGCAGAATGGTCCTGGGCCGTGGGAAACAGGGCAGAAATGACAGGAGTAGACGGGGGGCCACACACACACGCACACATGTACAGTCACATGCACACTGTGGAAGGCCGAGTAAACACAGCAAAAAGGAGGATGATGAGCAGGAGACACCAGGCAGGAGATGAAGAGGGTAGGAGGAGAATCAGGGTGTAGCTGTGGGGTCAGACATCATTACTGCACGGCTCATCAGTGGACAATCAGACAAAGGACATGAAACCGTTCAGCTGGGGACGGAGACGGAGACGGGGGGTGTGTTCAGTGGGGATGAGCAAGGCAACTGGGTGAAAAGCGAAGAACACACCTAGTCTGTCACACACACACAACTACATACATACACACATGTGCGCACACATACACACACCTGTGCACACGTACGTACGCATGGGTCAGTTGGAACATTTCCAATGAAATCCCTAGCTCAGCCTCCGTTTTGGGAGTGTTAAAGAGGTGTGAAATGAACTCACGGGACAGTGTTTCTGTATGAGAGTGTTTGGTGCAGCAGGCCACTGTATGTCAGAGGAACAGCACCCTGCAAAGCTCCCTGTGGCTCTAAACAGCCACACTGCCAAGCCCTGCACTTGTTAAGTCCAAGGAAATGAAAGTCCAGTCACATAACACAGCCAGGAGGTGAAGTTGCTCTGGTAACAAAGTGGTTCAGACAGTTATATTTTCAGCCTCAGTAATTCTGTTTTGTTGTCAGGGACGGGCTTGGCCGTGCGGAAGACGCTGGACATCTCCGTCGTGCTTCCTGTCCTCTGTAGTATTAAAACAGCACACGTTTAGGAAACAGAAAACTGAATACAAGTTAACCTTGGAGACGGCTGGGAGATCTTCTGCGTTCTCAGGTAGTCTTCCTCACTTATTTGTTTTGTGAACGTTTTGAACGCCACTGACAGAACATTTCAAAAATGCCAAACAGCAGGGAGACAATATTTTCCGTAGTGGAGACAGTGTGAGAAATGAGATGAGAAATGAGATGGCCTACACAACACAGCAAAAGATTTGAACAAAACAACCTGAAGCAATGAAGCAAACAAGATGTCAAGCTTACAAGATCGGTATGCAAATCACAGCACCACAGAGACACACACACACACACACAGTGAGAGATCAGACAATAGTTGCGATTTCCTGACAGAAGGAGAACAATGTTCCACAGGAGAGAAGCGAGAGGGAGAAGCTGGAGTCCTACCTTCAGTCCGACAGGAGCTTCAGCACAGCACACAGCACACGACAGTCACGGCAGAGAGGGAGGAAGTGGGGGTGGTCACGAGGGGAAGTGCTGTCTCAACAGCAGCACACGCATGGCACTGGCCAATCACTCGACAAACTACCACTGTCTAGGGTCGCTGTGTATTGTTAAAAAAATCACATCTCACAGATATGTCCAGTTTAATACGCTGAACGTCTGGTATTCTATATGTGATGCTGAATAAGGCTTTATACGAATAAGGCTTTAGATCAATAATTTGTTACATTTTTATCTAAACCAGATTTGAAGGGAGACAGTTTTAAATATGAGCTTCTGTGTCACACCAGCATCTGTGTAAAATCAGTTTTCTGTGGTTTGTAAGGCCCAAGGCACTGAGGCACTCACTAAAGTGAAACCACAGTTAGTCGTGATGTGTATCTCACTAAAGTGAAACCACAGTTAGTCGTGATGTGTATCTCACTAAAGTGAAACCACAGTAGGTCATGATGTGTATTTCACTAAAGTGAAACCACAGTAGGTCATGATGTGTATTTCAACAGCCCATGCGGAGAGGATGCCTGTCATGCTGTGTGTCACTCTCCCCATCTCCCCATGCCATTCGCTGTCCAGGTCACGTGACAGGGTGCGGTGAATGGTTTGGTGAGGTGGCGGTGGCTATGGGCGAACGCCAGTGCAGGTGACAGCAGAGGACTGGGAGAAATGGAAGGTGAGGTACAGGGAACGGAGTGGGTGGAGGTGTATCGATCGGCTTGGCGAACCCTCGAGGAGCCAACAGGAGCCCAGCATCTCTTTGGAGCCGTGATGTGTGTATCTGACACAACGATGCAAATCTGAAGCCCATAGCTCCCCACGAGATGCAGAGCAGAGAGGGAGCGTCCCCGCCGGGCTGGGGAGACGCGCCCCGGGGAGACACGCCCAGGGGACAGAGAAAAGAAGAGAGACCGCCTGCTCAATCCAAGGTGCTCGTCGTCAAGATGGAATCCCAGCCTTGATTCTTTCATTTCCTCCTCTACTAAGGCATAGAGCTTTTCAAGAAGGGACGGATCAACCCAGTTCTGATGTCAGCGTGTGAGAAGAACAGCGGTATCTGCTGACCTGCTTTGGGCCGATAAGCCCTTCGCCCTCTGCACCAGCCGACTCATTTGAAGTCCAGTCTGTGACATTCAGAGTTAATGAGCACTCTGGTGCAGAGGGGCGAGCGCTGAGGCAGACTACTGTACGTACAGAAATTAGAAACACAAAGATTATTGTGCCGGAAGTGAACGATCAGTCAGCCCCCGCACAATGTTACAGGCTGTGCAGGATTAGCAGAAGCAGCTCACGCTGTCTTTAGCTCACATGCGAACACGTTTCACTCAGTTAATAGATAATGATGGTTTGGCAGAGTGTGTGTGCACGCCATGTTTTCTATTACTGCACACAATTCCATTTCAGTAGTTGTAATATTTTATAGAACTAATATTACATGTTCCAAGCTCTGAGTTTTAACTGGTCTCTCTGATTTTCACACCCCCATAGAAAACTCACATGCGCATTATTTTGTACATGGATGTGATGAATGACAAAGTAGGACTACAGAATGCATAATGTTCTAATGGTCTGATGTGAAATATGACACTCAGCAAATTCCATATCTGTACATCCCATACCTCTGCCATTCTCTCTCTCTGACACACATGCACACACATCAAACACACACACACACACACACACGCATGCATGCACGCACACGTGCATGCACACACACACACACACACACACACACACATATACACACACACACACACATCTGCTCTGGCTGGCTCCCCACAGAGACGTACACCGTGCAAGTGCTCAAAACAAACATAGCATTGCAAATGCAGCTTTGGAGAGTGAAAACCAACACACAGAAGCAACACTTTAACACATGCATTAGCACTGCAATTACACTGACAGCACTGTGAGGTCGGGGTCTTCAAAGAGCAGTGAAAACAAAGTGTAAACAGACCAATACATTTCCAGTTTATTTCAATTTATGTTATTTTCTTCTTGGAAAATTTGGCACATGAAAAGCATCTAAACTCTATCCTAAAAGCACACACAGCAGTCAAAAACACTCTCTGTAACACCAAGATCTCTAATAATTCATACTAAATTATGGAATCACGGTTCTCAGTTACTCATGCACAAATCATTTTTCCATTTGTCTATATGGATTTCAGATTGCATTATAGGCAAATAAAAGACATCAATGGTGTTTTAATGTTTGTATTTATATGTTCTCTCTAGTGTCCACAATACTGACCATACTGAATACTGAATACTGAATACTGAATTCACATAGTTTAGCAACATTTGGCCCAGCTTTACAGGAGTATCTGCTGATTTATGACATTTACAAAAATATCAGAACCCTATAATGAATTTCCCATAGTATTGTGGCATAAATGAGAAACACTTTTATACAAACCTCATGGACTAAACCTGAAATGAACCTGAAATGTTTCACTACAGGATCACAGGAAGACCTCTTCTTATGATACTTCCACATCCCTGTTGTCCTGAGATGAACTTGTGATGTGGAGGACCTCTGGTATGCAGTAAAGGCTGTAAACCTGTTGGCCACCAGCCAGCAGAGACAGCCAGTGCCATGAATTTGTGAACATTCCCATTCATAGGGTTGGATGTGGGCGGAGCTTCAGACCTCCTCATTGATATGGACCACAGAGTGCTGTTGTTATTGCTAGAACGGTTTGAACCAGAATTTTTTCTGTTTCACACCTCCCATGATCCTTCTGCCTAGACATAATCTGAACCCTCCTGAATACCTCTCATATCCAACATTGTCATATGCTGGTAACTCTAAGCCTCATAGCACAGCTGATTTACATCCTCATAGCACAGCTACTAACGTATTAACACAGTCTATACGCTTCCGATCTTATTCATACTATGGGAAAACTGAATGTGTATAGTTTGAAAGTTGTAGACACAGCCCCATTCACAGATACAGACACAGCCCAAGTCACAGACACAACCCCAGTCACAGATACAGACACAGCCCCAGTCACAGATACAGACATAGCCCCAGTCACAGGTACAGACATAGCCCCAGTCACAGACCCAATCATACACACAGCCCCAGTCATAGACCTATCCCCAGTTTGACACTGCCTCAGTCAGACACAGCCCCATGCATAGACACAGCCCCAGTCACAGACACAGCCGTCAATCATAGACCCTGTCTCACTCATAGACCCATCCACAGTTAGAAACACAGCCGCGGTCATAGACATAGCCCCAGTCAGATAGAGCCCCATTCGTAGACACAGCACCAGTCACAGAACCACAGTCATAGACCCAACTGCAGGTGAAGACACAGCCCCAGTCAGACACAGCCCCGGTCAAAGACACAGCTCAGGTTGTAAACAGCCCCAGTTACAGACAGACCCTCAGTTACAGACACAGTCCCATTCATAGACAGATCCCCAGTTACAGACACAGTCCCATTCAAAGACAGATCCCCAGTTACAGACAGTCCCATTCATAGACAGATCCCCAGTTACAGACACAGTCCCATTCATAGACACAATCCTAGTCACAGACACAGTGTGTTCCCTCTCCTCTCCACCTTCATTACCAGTGCCACTCCCATTACATTCCTATTTTTGAAGAAGGGAAAAGTACAACAACAGAACTACACTTACAACTGCAGAATGACAGGCTAGTGTCACACAAGCAATTTCCCACATCTTGAACCATCTGGAGGTTAACCCTGGGGCAGATAATGTGTTGTGCATCTACAGCTTGGTTTTGGTGGTGGGTTTGACCACTGACCACAGACTCACTGATGAATGAGCAGGTCACTCTGCCTCCTGTCACCACCAGGAGGAGCTAGTCATCATGGAATATGTTAACTGTTAACTGTTCTAGCTGACCCTCAAGAGGTATTCACCAGGAACAATCTGGAGAGCTCTGCAGAGGAACCCTACTGTTTGGGGACTGTATGGGCGGCTGGGGCTCCAAGACGGATGGCTGGCTGATGGTGTTCAGATGCTCCAGCAGGAGAAACAGATTACCACAACATAAAGCCACAGCCACGCAGCCTTGATTCAGATGTGCACGCAAGGGTCAACCTGTAAGCATTACCTTCACACATGCTTTACGGGGAAAAAAGCAGACCCACTCATTTGTACATTTCTGCTCTGTACAAAACGACTCCATTTGCAGTAAACGTCTGGGCACCACTCATGAAGTGCTGGATGAAATCTACACATGACAAGGTGGACTTTTAACTGGACTTTTAGAAGTGACAGGAGTCCTCATGCGAAACCAGTTCAAAGATGATGCTCCTGCTGTTTACATATGATAGGCAAACAAAACAGGAAATGGATTCAAAATAAAAGCACAATATCACCAAAAGAAATGCAATGAAAGGAGATGCTGAGGGCCATTGTGCAGCACAGAAGGGGCAGGGTCATGCAGTCAGGAAGTGGCTAGAAGGGGCAGGTTCATGCAGCCAGCAGGTGGCTAGAAGGGGCGGGGTCATGCAGCTAGGAGGTGGCATCTGGATCCTGGAGGTCTACAGTAGTAGGAGCCACACCCCACACTATGGGACTAGGGGAGTTGACTGTGCGGTGGAGTCGAAGAGGAGAAAGCAACACAAAAGCCAGTGATTGAAAAGCCACTGGATTAAAAAATGCAGATACATTTACTAAGTTATTAAAGTAAATTACTTTAGACTTTAGACTAATAGGCTATTATATCAGAGATTTGCATGCATCTAAGTACTGAGCTGGTTAATCTTTGCTGGACAACTGATTATGTCCATATGCACCTCAGTCATGCGGCCTGCAGTGCTGGAGCTATAATAGAGATGGCAGAGGATTGGCTGACATGACACGGAACAGGGATGGTGGTCATTTAATGGTCACCCTTAGCTCTGGGTTTACTGTTGGGGCATTGAGGGCATGAATAAAAGGGCACTGGAGATTTATGGTGGGGTATTGAGGGTTTATGATGGGATATTGGGGGTATCTGGTAAGCTATTGGGGTTTATGGCGGGGTAGTTGGGGTTTCCATGGAAGGGTATTCAGGGTTTATGAAGGAAAACCCCTGGAACTCGTCTTGGTCGAGGTTCAGGATGACCTCCTGGTCTGGGGGAGTGAGAACCGGAGGGTGGCGTGTGAAAAAGCGGTCAAAGTTCTCTGCTTCCCGGCCACACTGCAAAAGGAGAGACAAAAAAAGAAGAGAAGCATATGATGGATGGAGAGAGATAGACATGGGAGAGAATGACAACAGAAACACATGGAGAACAAATGTGGATGACGCTGGTTATGAGTGATCATGTGATCAGGTGAAGAGTGATGGGTGTTCCGAGTGTCGACAGTGGTCAGCTGTGGATATGTGGTGGAGGTGGCGTGTAATTCTGAGATGAGTGTTGCATGACGACACCTCAAACCTACACTCAGAGATGGATATGCTAGTGCTGAATATGCTAATGATGTTTTCAGCATGTCGACATATCTATATTATCATTCATAACACGAATTATTATTACACAAGTGCCGAGCATTATTACACAAGCATTCAAGTATCAAAATTCCTGTGATCCAGCATGTCAAGAGCCATTTTACCAGCAGAGGATCATCCTGGCAATCGCATTAAATGATTATGGAGTTTGGCTCCTCCCCTGGTGGATCTATTATACAACACGATCAGTAATGTGGTCACTAAATGTGGCCAATTACCAAATTTGAACCAAGAGCCATGACAGATTTACGAGCACTGAGCAAAAGAGGAATGAACGCTCAGAAACTGATGTCAACTCCTGAGACCCATCCAGAGCAGATCAACCCGAGAACCACACTGAAATAAAACATGTAGACACACCCACTTTGCCCTGTCCAATCAGCATAGTGCTTACATAATGCCAGGAACACAAATCAACACCCAACCTGCAGTACTGGTATGAAGATAGCAGATACATAAGAAATACATCTGCTATAACACACACACACACACACACACACTCACACACACATACGCACACACACAGGTGTGCAAAACACAGAACAGAGGGCATAAGGGGGTGTCCCTGGTCTATGCTGAACACTGACAAACGCTAGTGCTCATGGGGGTAAGATGAGTGCTGGCCCACATTGTTAAATCACACTCAGTGGCGTCTGTGTATATCAGCACACTGAGGCCTCTGCAGTTTAGTCGCAATCACAAGCGCGGGTGCCTGGTCCTGCCCTGCACCAACTGCTGAACTATTACAGGTGATTATGGGGCTGTGACTTATGGCTTAAGACTTATGACTTAAGGCCCCAGAGACCCCCCTCCCCTCCCTCACACCACCCCTCCTCTCCCTCACACCAGCCCTCCCCTCCCTCAACACCACCCCTCCCCTCCCTCACACCACCCCTCCCAGGCAAAAAACACAACTCCTCCCCCATATCTCCACCACACCACCCCTCTCAGCCAATCAACACTCCCCTCCCCCACCCCTCCCCTCCCCTCTCAGCCTGTCACCCCTCCCCTCCCCCTCCCCAACCCTCCCCTCTCAGCCTGTCACCCCTCCCCAGCCACTCCAAAAATGCAGCCAAAAGCCTTTCTGTGTCCTCATAAATCCCGCTGTCCACAGTGATTAAGATCACAGGCCACAAGTCCATCCAGAAAAGAGTTTGCTGTTCCAGCTGTATGTGTGACGTGCTCCCTGGAGAGGACAGCAGTCCTAAACAACAGCCATTTACAGCTCTGCATACACTCACACGTGCACACACACACACACAACACAGTACTCCCTCTCCCAGTGCTATCTCCCGCTCACACTCTCCCTGCGTTGTGAGGAACCACAGAGACGGCATGCCCCCTCCACTAGCCCTGCACTCATATCTGTGCTAGGACTACTGGGTATGGAGCTGGAGAGAGAGACAATGAGGGAGAGACGAAGAGAGACGGAGAGAGAGACAGAGAAAGAGAGACAGAGAGAAAGGGAGGGAGATAGAGAGAGGCAGAGAGAGGGAGGGAGATAGAGAGAGGCAGAGAGAGGGAGGGATATAGAGAGAGAAAGGGAGAGAGAGATTAGATAAAGGTGTGAAACAGTGGAATTCTGTTATCTCAGACTCTAAAGTCAGTACTAGAGCTGATAGTAGAGGAGTTTCTGGAGTTGGTACTACAGTAGTTTCTGGAGTTGGTTTTATGGAGGGTACTAGACTGTTGTACCTTTGTCTGGAACATGACAAACAGGCCTCATTCTGGCTAAGCACTAGCTGTGTTTGTATGTTAGTGTGTGTGTTTGTGTTAGTGTGTGTTTATTTCTATCTGGCTGTCTGGCTTTGATTCCCTGTTCTCTGCTTGCAGTAAGAGTTGGTGCAGACAGCAGGAGAAATGTGAGGCGGCCATTTTGGCTCTTCAGATCGTAGTGAGAAACTGAAGGTGCTGGGTGACAGCAGCAATGAAGCAGTGAGCTCCATGAGCCGCAGAGATGTTCCGCATGCATTTGTGTGTAGAAATGTGTCTGTGTATGTCTGTGTATGTGTGTGTGAGTGTGTATGTGAGTGTGTGTGTATGTGTGTGTATCTGTGTGTGTTAGCGTGTGCATAAATGTGAGTGTTCCACTTTTATTTCTTTAAATTTACTTCAGTTTTCTATGTAAAACGTATTAAACTTTAATAAACAGTTTAGGAAACTTGTTCTGTTAACAAATAAGAAAGAAATACTTAGATAGCAAAAGGGAGATTAAAAATGTGATAACAGAAACAAAGAGAGTGATGGGAGGAGACAGGGAAGAGAGAGATGTAAAGGGGGAGGAAGAAAGAGAAGCAGAGGGGAGGAGGGAGATGAAGGGTGTGGATAGAGGGGAACAGGAACATGGGGAGAGAGAAAGAGAGAGGGATGGAGAGATGTGGAAGGAGGGAGAGAGAGGGGGGAGGAAGGGAGAGGGGGAGAGAGGTAGAGAGAGAGAAGTAGAGGGAGCGACAGCGGGAGAGAGAGAGAGAAGTAGAGGGAGCGAGAGAGGGAGAGAGAGTGAGAGAGAGAGAAGTAGAGGGAGCGAGAGAGAGGGAGAGGAAACAGATTTGGCATGGGGCCACAGACCAATGTGGGAATTCCACTCTACACACAGAATGCACGTGTCTTGTGCAACAGCCAGGATGCCTCTACCCTGGCCAGCTGAGGGTGTAGATACGAGAGTGTGTGTGAGACAGCGTTCCACCAGCCTGCCTGGCCAGCTGAGGGTGTAGATACGAGAGTGTGTGTGAGACAGCGTTCCACCAGCCTGCCTGGCCAGCTGAGGGTGTAGATACGAGAGTGTGTGTGAGACAGCGTTCCACCAGCCTGCCTGGCCAGCTGAGGGTGTAGATACGAGAGTGTGTGTGAGACAGCGTTCCACCAGCCTGCCTGGCCAGCTGAGGGTGTAGATACGAGAGTGTGTGTGAGTCAGCGTTCCACCAGCCTGCTTGGCCAGCTGAGGGTGTAGATATGAGAGTGTGTGTAAGACAGCGTTCCACCAGCCTGCCTGGGAAGCTGCGGACTGAAGGGCCCCATCAGGCACTTGCTTTGATAAAGCACAGAAAGGCAGAGGAGCAGGACCCCACAACACACACACACACACTCACACACACACCCTCTCATCATCATCATTGACATCATCATCGTCGGTTATATCTATGGCTCACGGAAAAGATTCTGCTGGGAATCATCCATACATGGTCTGGAGTGATCGTCCATGCTCGTCCATGTAGGGTGCAGTCTGTAGGGCGCAGTCTAATCCGGAGAGGAGGCTGCTCCAGGGTGGAGCATACCTCCATCCTTACCCTGCTCTGGCCGAGCAGAATGGGCATTACCATCTGCACACTGAAGCTGCAGGAGGAATATGGTGGAAAGATTGTCCTCTACAACACAGGCGTTCCAACGGCCTCTACAACACAGGCGTTCTAACGGCCTCTACAACACAGGTGTTCTAAAGGCCTCTATAACACAGGCGTTCTAATGACCTCTACAACAAAGGTGTTCCAAGAACCTCTACAACAAAGGCGTTGTAACGACATCTACAAAACAGGCATTCTAATGGCCTCTGCAACACAGGTGTTCTAATGGCCTCTACAACACATGTGTTCCAATGGCCTCTACAACACAGGCATTCTAACGGCCTCTACAACACAGGTGTTCTAATGGCCTCTATAACACAGGCATTCTAATGACCTCTACAACAAAGGTGTTCTAAGAACCTCTACAACGCAGGCATTGCAACGACCTCTACAACACAGGCATTCTAATGGCCTCTACAACAAAGGCGTTCTAACGACCTCTACAACAATGGCGTTCTAACGACCTCTACAACACAGGCATTCTAATGGCCTCTACAACAAAGGCGTTCTAACGACCTCTACAACACAGGCATTCTAATGGCCTCTACAACAAAGGCGTTCTAACGACCTCTACAACAAAGGCGTTCTAACGACCTCTACAACACAGGCATTCTAATGGCCTCTACAACAAAGGCGTTCTAACGACCTCTACAACAAAGGCGTTCTAACGACCTCTACAACACAGGCATTCTAAAGGCCTTTACAATACAGGTGTTCTAAAGGCCTTTACAATACAGGCGTTCTAACAGCCTCTACAACACAGGTGTTCGAAAAGCCTTTACAATACAGGCGTTCTAATGGCCTCTACAACACAGGCCCTTTGGACACTTGCTTCCGCTCAACAGCCCTTTAAAGAATGATAAACGCAGAAGGGTGTAAAACCGCTGAGATGTTTTACAGGCTCTCTGGGGTCTGAGCAGGGGTGAAGATCACATGCCTCCTGCCTCCCCCACCAGCAGAGCTGTTTGATGAATGATGAAGATGAGGAGCTCCAGCAGTCCAGAAAGGAGAGAGCAGGAGAGAGGAGGAGAGAGGAGCTGTACTTCTAAAAGCCGTTAGCTGCACTAGCAACTCACCTTTCTGCCTCTTTGTATAACCTGTTTTATCTAAAAGCCTGATTTGAATATAGCACCAGGAACCTTTTGCTCTACCAGACTTAATTTCACTCAATTTCAATCAATTTCACATTTTTTACACGTTTTCCTCAATTTCTTCTAATTTTTCAGGAGAGACCATCTCTGCTCAAACTGTAGTTTTGTAGTATGTCCCAAGTTCGTTCTCTTTCTCTGTTTTTCTCTCTCTCCCTCTCTCTATCTCTCTCCCTCTGAGTCTGTTTTGCTCTCTCTGTCTGTCTCTCTCTTTGTCTCTCAGTCACTGTCCGTCTCAGTCGCTCTCTCTCTGTCTGTTTTTCTCTGTCACTCTCACTCTCTCTTTCAGTCTCTCTCTCTTTGAAGGAGACCCGTGACCCTTCCCTCACCTGCAGAGGAGGAACCGCGAACCCGCTACCTGTTACACAGGCTCTCTAAAGCAGGCAGGCATCACCAGAATAACTCCCCCACACTCCCAGAGGAGAGGAGGAGCGGAGAGGAGAAGGGAGGTGGAAACAGACAAGAGTCTGACAGCTGCCACAGACAGACAGGAGCTTTTATTAAGACTCCCCAGCAGGAAGCTTCTGGAACTACCATAACTGCTAACACTGACTCCGCCTTAACACAGAGACTCCGCCCTAACAGCGAGGTTCTGCTGATGAGTCCCTCCCGCCCCCTCCCTTGTAAAGGCAATGAGTAGTGAGGAGACCTGAAAGTGCCCCTGTCCTCCTGCACAAGTCCTGCATCCACACAATCATAATAAGGCATCTATCCAGCAGTGTGGTGTCCAGAACAACACTGACTCTGAATTTCTGACAGCTACTCAGCCAGGTGATCAGGAGAATATTGGGCTCAGAGAAAAAACTCGAACCAGGACAAAGAAAACGCACCTCAGTCATCAGCGTCTGGCACACAGCCACAGGGGGGATGCCGCCCGCCACGCAAGCAGACACCGCATGTGCGAGTAGTTGTGTGTGTGTAAATTGGTTAGGACGTGTGTGCGTGGGTGTGTGTGTGTGTTTGGACTCACAGCTCTGGGTTTGAATGGGGGTTGGACCTCTTTATTCTCCAGCTTCTCCCAGTCCATGTAGCGGAAGAATCCATGCTCCCTGATATCACGTTCCCCTTCAGGGCCACATCCCAGGCGTTTCCCTGGGTGTTTCGTCATCAGCTGCAACACACCACATGCAACACAACACAACACAAAAAAACACACCAAGACATACACATGAGAGAATGAAAACACAGTCTTCCACACACCCCTCAACCAACTTAGAGGTTTGCAGGAAAAGGAATTACTATAAATTTAAGACAACTTTTAAAATTCAATTTATGAAATGTAAAAGAAAATCATTGAGCCAATACACAGAATAATAAACAGGCACAAAACCAGCGACGCCAATATAACTATTTCTTCCCATGACTCCCACCACCCTATACTCCACACTGTTCTGGCTGTTTCATTCAGGCGAGTGACTTTAGCGTGTTCGCTGAGAGATTTGGTGGGAGGGAGTTTCTGAATAACCCCCCTACCCTTCCCCCTTTCTGTGCTAATCACTACTGTGCCAGCTTACTGCTTAATGCATAACTGGAAATCCCATTTGTTCTTAATCTTTGCCATGATAACTTGTTCCTCTGTTAATTGGCACTGTGTTTAGTCAAGAATGGGCTACCTTGTTGCTGTGGTGATTGCTGTTGTACTGAATTGTAGCTGAGCTAAGTTGTTGCTGGGGTGATGGCTGTTGTACTAAATGGAAGCTGTGCTAACTTGTTGCTGTGTTAACTGCTATTGTACTAAATCGCTGCAGTGCTAACCTGTTACTGCGTACGTTATTGCTGTGCTAACTTTGCTGTGGCATTCATTGTGTTCACTTGTGTTGCTCATTGCTATGTTAACTGCTGTCGTGGTAATCACTGCTTTGTTCATTTCTTCAGGTGGATGATGCTCTGAAAACTTCCTGGGCTAACACATTGCTCTGTCAATCACTGTGATCATTTCTGTGGTAATCAAACAAGTGCTTAACTTGCTGTGCTAACTTCGCTTCCTGAGGTTATTTCTGCTCTGCTAATCGTTGTCATGCTAACTCGTGTCACTGGTCTAACTGTCATTTACTAACCCTCTACTGAAGCATCTGAAGTCAAGGGCGTCTTCATGGGCTACAGTGCAGCAACAGAGTAAACGTTTAGAGAAAACCAAAAGGAGAAGACCTTCACTGCCTACTCTCATCACCACATCAACATGAATCATTCATCGACATCATTTTCACTCATAAGCACTTGAACTTGGAGAAGGTGACTTTCACCCATCAGGGAGCTCGTGAGAGAGGCAGAGTTGTTGTTCTCCCTGGACAATACCAGGTCCAGCCACAGGAAGTTCCCCCTCTCACCCCACACTCCTACCTAACTGCCCCACCCAACTCCACTTGTGTTCCAGAGTGTGTTTATTAAGATGGGCAAAATACCATATCCTTCCGATCAGTGCCTCATAGTCTCTACAACGTTCAGACTGGAGCAGCTTCCTCGCAGTGTGAGGATACGTGCATGATGATACGCAGACTAATGCAGACTGTATCACTGGTGGATTTATGAACAAATGTGTGGTCAGTAGCGGGCAAGGCCAGGAGCAGCGAACAGATTCACTTAAGCCAACCTGTGTTAAAAAACAGTCAGAGTCCAGGTAATCCAAAAAGACAAACAGCCAGGCAAAAGTGCCTTTACGTGTATGTGTGGTAATGAGTGTCACGTGTAATCAGTATTATGGAGATGGGGAATGTAGAAGACGTTGCTGAGACTTCTGGGAGCTGTAGTTTCTACGACGGGGCTGCGTGACACTGGCCATATGGCCAATCAACTCTGAGGACCCAGCGCATTCTGCCACGCCCCCACCAGCATCCCTACCCTCCTCAAACCCTTAGTTAAAATGTATCTGACAGGCCCTTCCACAGTTTAGGATTCTATGTTCAACCATTCTATTGACCAGTGAACACTTGTCACATATCACTGTGGATTATCGGGACCAGGTTACACCAGCTATATTCAGTAACAGCTTATCATTCCAAAAGGACTCGAGTGACCATTCTTACCGCTGGATTTTTACTATAAGGCACATCGGCTTCTTCAGCTGAGCGTTCAGAGTTGATTACTACTGCGAGGTTTCTCTCCTGCGCAGTTAAATATAGTAGCAACATTCCAGCTCTGACATGGTTAGGCCTTTACGACTTGTGAAAACCACACTGCTTGGCTGAATTAATTAGACATTGTGTTATAGGGCTGGAAGAGAGTTCCATCAATTTCATGTTCTATAAAATACATATAAAGCGTGTGTGTGTGTGTGTGTATATATATATATATATATATATATATATATATATATATATATATATATATATATATATATATATATATATTACTATTACTGTTATTGTAAAAGAAATCCCCACTCCCTGTTCTGGCAGTATCTTAGCTCTTTCTTAGCTCTTCTCAGGACTGCACTCAGGACTGAGATCTCAGGTGCTGTTCCTGGGATCTGATGGCGCTGTTCTAACAGGTTGGGATCCCCCTGTGCTTCAACATGAACCACAGTCCACCACTGGACTGTGTATGTATTTCTCAACAATTCTCCTGGTATTTCTCAGCTCTTCTCTCAGCCCCTGTTATTTCTCAGGCTTTTTAGGTTCCTTGTTTCTGATGTTTCTATCATTTGGCATCGCTACATCTACCACCACAGCCCTCCTCTGCTGTTTGCCCATCAATACATCTATCACTAAATCTGCCACTACATCTATCACTACATCTATCACTACAGCCTCTTCTGCTTTTGTCCATCACTACATCTATCACTACATCTGCCACTACATCTATCACTACATCTATCACTACAGCCTCTTCTGCTTTTGTCCATCACTACAATTATCACTACATCTGCCACTACATCTGCCACTACATCTATCACTACAGCCTCTTCTGCTTTTGTCCATCACTACATCTGTCAGTACTGTCTGTCAGTACATCTATCACTACAATTATCACTACATCTATCACTACAGTCTCTTCTGCTTTTGTCCATCACTACAATTATCACTACATCTATCACTACAGCCTCTTCTGCTGTTTGTCCATCACTACTGTGTCTGGTTGGTCAGCCATCACCATTCTGTCAGTCTGTATCTGGAAGTCTCATAGTCTCACAGATCTTAGCTCGGTTGTTCACCACCTTCGGTGTGTACATGTATTGACCTCGGATATGTATATGAAATGAAGTCAAGGACAACAATACAGAAGCTCCTTCAGTATAGAAGGAAGAGACCGAGAATCCCAGGCAGGTAAAAAAAAATAATAGAGCCTACAGTAAAGACATCACTACAACCAGACGATCACAGACATTGGCAGAATGATGCCACTGAGTTCATGGACGATCTGTCACATTTCTGGTCAGACTGAACTGTGAGGCTTTGAAGGGCAGGTATCTCGCTACCTACCTAAATCTGGGAGTGTCCTCCCTTATAACAGCATGAACTTTAGTAAGATAAGTGAACAATAATAACAAAAGCATTCTCCTCCACTCCAGGAAGAGAGAGACAAATGGAGTAGAGAGACAGATTGAGAGATAGACAAAATAAGGAAGAAAAAGAAATGTGGAGAAAAGGTGATGAAGGTGAATGTCAGAGATGAGAGGAATCTGGAGAGAACACAGAAGTCAATGAGAAAACATATCAATGCAGAATATAACAAAGGGATGAACGGAGCATTAGTGAAAAGAGAAACATTAGTGAAAAGAAGAGGTTACGGAGAGATGATAGGACGGACGAGTGGATGGACGAGAGTGGACGGACAAGAGCGACTCATGTTGGTGTTTTACAGGCAGCAAATTGCATTTCCATGAAGGCACTCAAAGTAGCTGCAGTGTTCAGATTCCAAGCATGGTGTGCTGTTCCATTATTTAATACACACATTAGCATGAAGGTGTGAGCGTGCTGGTCCCTTTAGACACACCTGCTCACTCTCTCTCACTCTCACTCTCTCCCCCTCTCTCTCTCCCTCTGTCTCCCCCTTTCTCTCTCCCTCTCTCCTCCTTCCCTGTCCCTTTCTCTCTTTCCCTCTCCCCCCCCTCTCTCTCTCCCTCTCCCTCTGGTTTGTTTTGTCCTGACTCAAGCACGCTGAGGAACTGGAAGCTTCTGAGGTGACTCCTGATCAAAGTCATAGAAAAGACCCTGATAAGAGTGTGGCTTTGGTCTGATAAGAGTGTGGTATGGGCCTGGACTTGATGCAGAGGCCCCCAGGGCCATGGCACCCTAGGGGCTGTGGGGGACCCCGGGGCCCTGTCGCCTTTCACAGCTCCAGCAGCTCTGTCCTCCGGTCTCCCTCACACACACACACAACTGCCCAATCTACATACAGAGAGAGACTTGCTGGTTCATTTGGGTGGTGGAACACAGCAGCCAGGCTGCTTGGACAGAGTGCGCATTTGTGTCTGTTTAAGTGACTGCATATTTGTACTCTATTTCTTCACCTAGAGTTACACCATCCCAGAGTAACACCACCCTAGAGTAATACCACACCAGGTTACACCACCCACAATAACACCACCCCAGATTACATCGCCCCAGAGTAACACCACCCCAGGTAACACCACCCCAGGTAACACCACCCCAGATTACACCACCTCAGAATAACACCACCCAGGTGGTGTGAGCTACAGACAGAGAATCTGAGACAGTATGTTGTGGTGTGACTACCTGACCACAGCGACTGACGATGAGGACTCAGGGAGCACTGTCTGGCTGTAGACACCAGACTACACAGGACTGTGCTGCCACGGTAACAGAGAACAGCCCAGCAGTGCGAACACAAGCTGCAGCAGAGATCCACAGGCAGAGGTTCACAGGCTGACAGAACAGTCGAAGTGCAGGAAGATTCACAAAGAACTCCATCCATAAAGCCCAGACTTAACAAGTTTACTTAATAACAACTTTAATATTTAGAAACGATCAGCTGTATCCTAGCAGCACGCCGCTGCCACTCGCCACTACGCTGCACACGCTCAGGTCTGTTTCCACTGCCACACTGTAATGTTTAATGCACCAAACCGCTGAATCTCTGAAACCAGGTTAGGGCAATACAAATGAGCTGCTACTTGTGATGCCACTGAAGCACCAGGAGCTGAAGTGAACCGAACTGACAGACAGGACGTTTGAAGAGGAGTGATGTGGGAGATGGAGTGAGGCGAGAGGAAGGGTGGATTGGAGTGGGTGGTGGATGAAGAGGTGAGGTGGAGTGAAGGGAAGGTGATGGAGTGAAGTGAGGGGATTAGGATGGAGGAGAGAAGGTGAAGGTGGTTGAAAGAGTGAGCTGGATTGGAGTGTAGTTGGAGGTGGTGGAGGTGTGTAGGTGGTGGAGGTGGGTGAAGGGGTGAGGTGGGTGAGGTGATGGAGGTGTGTAGGTGGAGGTGGGGCCACTGTTAGCCGAACCCTGCCTGCAGAACCTGTCAGCAGAATCTGCAGTAATCGTCTTCTCTTTCCACTGGGGTTGGAGTGTGTGCTCGATGCTGTCAGGGGGAGCGCTGGCTGATCTCAGAACAGCTCTTCCACAAACACAGAGTCACGTCTCATTCAGGAGTGTGTCATTACAGTGCCTAATCTCAGTGCCCCCTGCTATCAAAGCAACAGGGCTGGGAATTACTTTCACTGTGAATCATAATTAGCAGGCATTTACCTCTCTTGTGCTTCTCTGCATTTTTCATTGTGAGAATCGTCAGCAAATATTGCTGTAATTAGATTACTCATTAATGGGTCCCCTAACTAAACACCTAATTACCTTTGACTTAACATAGGATGCCATCAGTTTGAATTAAAACCATTCATTCATTCATTGACTATCCACTTAGCAATTATTTTGAAACCATAAAAAGGTGTGTCATCAGCACCAGGCGGTAGATGGACCAAGGAGGTCCAGAACTCCAGATGAGTTTTCCTTCCTGAAGTGTTATCCAATCCCTTGAAATTGTCCCAAGAGGCCACACCCCCCTTCTTACCCTCTTGGACAATACTTAGAGGGGTGGGACTACAACTCCACCCTAAAGCCAAGCTCACCTACCTCAGCCTTCACGTGAACAGTATTACACGTCTCAACACATTACCAGCACGAAGGACAACGGGGCAGAGCAGAGGGACTCAAGACACTCACCCCTTTACAGATGGACACGGCCTCTTTAGACATGGATTTGGGGTAGGACACATGGTGTTCCATAATGGACTGGAACAACTCGTCCTCATCCTCCCCATCAAACGGAGGCTGAGGGAGACAGAGACAGAGAAAAGGAGCGGAGGGAATAAATAAATTGACCCATAAACGTATCCTACATTAAATTATCCTAATTTACTACAGTGTTTTCATAAAATGTGACATTTTGATAACCGTACTGGTTTATGGGTTTATTAGAGCCAGTTCATTTAGGTTGGGTCTGCTCAGCTTCCTAACCAGTCCTAACTGCTGCTGCTCCAGTGCGGAGGCACTAAGTTAGGATGCAGCGTCAAGACGGAGCTTCTCCTCTCCTACAGAGAGAGACTCACTGGAAACCTCACTGGAAGAATCCCCCAGTCAGAGAGTCAGTGTCTCACTGGATTTCATGCCAGCGCTTGGAGATCGCTGGTCATAAATAATACACACGCAGGGGACATGTTGTGTGTGTGTGTGTGTGTGGGGGGGGTTGGGGTGGGTGGACATAATTAATATACACTGTGACCTTGAGAGATTGGAGGGTTACTGACAACCAGAAAGAGAGAGAGAGAGAGAGAGAGAGAGAGAGAGAGAGAGAGAAGGAGAAAGATGGAAGAGAGGAAGGAAAGGGAAAAGACAGAGAAGAGAGGGAAAGACAGGGGGAGGAAAGAGAGAAAGAGAGACAGAGAGAGCAAGAGAAGGGGGAGAGAGAGGGAAGGAGAGAGAGAGAAGGAGGAAGAGAGAGAGAAAGAGAGAGAGGGACACACTTACCTGCCCCGCCAGCATCTCATACAGCAGCACTCCAAAAGCCCACCAATCCACAGACCTCCCATAGGGCTGGTACGCTATAATCTGGAGAATACACACACACACATACATGAACACACACACACACGCAGATGTACATGCACACACATAAACACTTAAGTATCAAATATTTCCAATGAAGAACAGCATGATTGTTATCATCAACCATTAACGCACTGCATTTACAGAAGCCAAGGTTCACTGATGTGGGAGGAGCCAAAGCTCACTGATGTGGGAGGAGCTCCTGGAGGAAGAAATGTGGGAGGCGCTACTGGACAGGCCTTATGGAGTGTCACAGTATGGAGTTTTTCAGTGTCCCACTGAATACATGTCTGTGTGCACAGCTACCTCTGTACACGTATGTACGCGTGTGTGTGTGTTTGTGTGTGTGTGTGTGTGTATGTTCGTTTGTGTGTGCGTTTGATGTGGATCTCTCTGAAGCTGTGTTAGACTTGAAGCTGTACCATCTGGTACTCTGTCAGAAGAACGTGTGATATCTAATCAACTTAATTACTCAGACAGGCCTCCCCAGAGCCAATCACACACACACACACACACACACGCAAACACACAGACACACACGCACAAAAACACACATACACGCACACAAACACGCATGCACACTCCGCAGAAATAATGAGTGTGCGTGTATGGGGGAGGGGTTAGGCAATACTGTGTTCTACATATTAACAGCCACACTGGTCTATGTAGCCCAAACTACATACCTGTTATTGTCTGTGAGCATATATACACAGTGTGTGTGTGTGTATGTGTGTGTGTGTGTGTGTGGAAAAGAGATAAGGCAGTCTGCTGACAGCATTGGGCATTAAGGATGCATCTTCCATGAATAATACACACTCCCCTCCTCATACACTGACTACTGCACTAGTACACAAACACATGCACACACACACAATCCCCTCCTCATACACTGACTACTGCACTAGTACACAAACACATGCACACACACACCCCTCCTCAAACACTGACTACTGCACTAGTACACGCACACACACACACAATCCCCTCCTCACACACTGACTACTGCACTAGTACACAAACACATGCACAAACACACCCCTCCTCAAACACTGACTACTGCACTAGTACACGCACACACACACACAATCTCCTCCTCACACACTGACTACTGCACTAGTACACAAACACATGCACAAACACACCCCTCCTCAAACACTGACTACTGCACTAGTACACGCACACACACACACACAATCCCCTCCTCACACACTTACTACTACACTAGTACACAAACACATGCACACACACACTCCCCTCCTAATACACTTACTACTGCACTAGTACACAAACACATGCACACACACACACAATCCCCTCCTCACACACTTACTACTGCACTAGTACACAAACACATGCACAAACACACACACACTCCCCTCCTCAAACACTGACTACTGCACTAGTACACGCACACCCACACACACACAATCACTCACACACTGACTACTGCACTAGTGCACACACACACAGACACACACACACATGCACATATACACTGTTCCCACCTCTGGAGCGATGTAGTCAGGAGTGCCGCAGAAGGTCTTCGTGGTCACTCCATCAGACATGTTCTCCTTACACATGCCAAAATCAGCTATCTTAATGTGACCCTCTGCATCCAGCATAACGTTATCCAACTTCAGATCCCTGCCACAGACAGGCAGACAGACAGACAGATAGACAGACAGAGTCAGAGAGACAGAGAAAAACAGAATGAATACAGCATGAAGAGAGAGGAGAGGAGAGGAGGAAAGGAGAGGAGAGGGGAGGGGAGGAGAAGAGGAGAGGGGAGGGGAGCAGAGGCGAGGGGAGGAGTGTTAAATTGTGTATATCTTTGTCCAACTATTGTTCTTGTGGCTCTGAGGCCCAGGGAGGAGGGAGGAGCTTATGTGCAGTGTGGCTCTGAGGACCAGGGAGGAGGGAGGAGCTTATGTGCAGTGTGGCTCTGAGGCCCAGGCAGGAAGGAGGGGCTTATGTGCAGTGTGGCTCTTAGGCCCAGGCAGGAGGGAGGGACTTATGTGCAGTGTGGCTCTGAGGCCCAGGCAGGAGGGAGGAGCTTATGTGCACTGTGGCTCTGAGGCCCAGGCAGGAGGGAGGAGCTTATGTGCAGTGTGGCTCTGAGGCCCAGGCAGGAGGGAGGAGCTTATGTGCACTGTGGCTCTGAGGCCCAGGCAGGAGGGAGGAGCTTATGTGCACTGTGGCTCTGAGGCCCAGGCAGGAGGGAGGAGCTTATGTGCAGTGTGGCTCTGAGGCCCAGGCAGGAGGGAGGGAATTATGTACAGTGCTGTGAAGCAGAGATGTTCAAAAGTCACAAAATACAAGTCTAAGTCCCGAGTCTTTTGGCTAGAGTCTCAAGTCAATATCAGGATAAGCTTAGGCACAGGACATGGAAAATAGCTATTTTATATATAACCTTGGTATCATCTATTGTTGGCCGTCCCCCAATTATCGGCCACTTCCACGTTTTGCGTATTTTCTGTGTCTCTTATCGCTAATACCATAGAGAATAAAAAAAAAATGTAAGCTCACGTCTTAGCTTAAACTTTATATTAGCAAAAAATCACATCTGAAATCTATTTAAATATCACTAACAACAGTGTAATAATAATAAACAAAACCATATTGAATGTATCACTCATTTTCCTTCCACGACGGTTATTTGTCTTGGTGAAAAATAATATTAAAGTGGTGGCGATATTGGGGGACAAACATCTGTTCTCGAGATACTAGTGTCAAAATAAACAAAAATATAATTGCAAATATATAATGAAAAAAAAGTTTTTACATTAAGTCTAATAATTGTGGCAAGTAAAATACCTCAATTTATTTACAGTTAACTTCAAATGTTGATGGTTGTTTTGATGTTTATTTACAAGTTGCCACTACGCTAACTTGGGCTACTATGCTAGCTGTAATAGCGGCCAAGTGTCTAACATAAACTAAACAAAGTAGTAGTCCGGCAGTCCGGCCGTAGCCATGGCAACCTCGTTTGTTTACATTTGACGCTTCTCTCCGATTTCCCGCTCGCGGATGTTGTGAAAAGGGGCTGCGTCCCAAATCACAGAAACAAAAGTAAGGAATAATGAAAACAAAACACACAAAGAAAGTATTTTTTCTATAACTCGCACACAGGGTCTGGATAACAAACCAACTCTTATTGTTCACGAGTTATTTTGGGTTGAGTCCGAGTTGGGTTGAGAGTCATTAGGGACGAGTTTCAAGTCAAGTCTGAAGTCTTTTTATTGGTGACTTAAGTGCGACTTCGACTCGAGTCACTCACTCGAGTGCCCATCTCTGCTGTGAAGGTGCTCCTCTTGGTACAGAAGCTGCCGTCAACATCGCCGTGGAGATGGCAATTAGCGGCTAGTGGGCTCCTGACCCTGCACTTCCTGTATATCTAGGGGAAGTGTGGTAGCCAACGAAACATATGTCATCCACACATATCCACTTCAGAACCTCAGAGTTAATATGGACTAGTGCAATACCGAATGTGTCATGATAGGAGCACAGGAGAGGAGGGAGGTGGGTGTGTGTGTGTGTGTGTGGTGTATGACAGCAGGTTAGAGACCATTCCAAACAGCTGCCTGCTCTGTACGATTACTGTGATCTACTGCCTTCCTGATGGCAGCATGTGACTAAAGATGTGTGTGTGTGTGTGTGTGTGTGTGTGTGGTATGTGTGTGTCGAAGTGTGTATGTGTGGGTTTGATCTGACGGACATGCTATACTCACCTGTAGATAATCCCCTTTGAGTGCAAAAAGAACAGGCCTATGGCGATCTCTGCAGCATAGAACCTACACACACACACACACACACAAACACACACACAGGTTAAGAAGACAGTTCTTTCTGACAGTGTGTAACTCTTCTTCATAGAACCTACACACATACACACACAGGTTAAGAAGACAGTTATTTCTGTCAGTGTGTAACTCTTCTTCATAGAACCTACACACACACACACAGGTTAAGAAGATGGTTCTCTCTGTCAGTGTGGAGAGAGAGACTCTTCTTCTGTCTTCTCATTCTTTTTGCTTGCTGTTGAACATAGAAAAAGAATGAAGGAGAAGGAGAGAAAAGAGACAGACTCCACTATACATCAACACTCCAAACCCCAACACTATAGACCCCAACACTCCAATCCCCACCACTATAGACCTCAACACTATAGACCCCACCACTATAGACCTCATCACTATTGACCCCGACACTTCGCATTTCATACTCAGCATAATTAAGCATAAAGCACCTCACCGCCGCCCCTCAGAGAGGAGGGAAGGGCATGTGTTGTGTTGCCTGCTTTGACTGGGGCTGCAGTGTTATCAGTCAGTCCATGGGCTGGTGCACAGTGAGACACACAGAGGTAGTCCAACATCAGCATGGAGGGCGGGAAAATAGAATGCAGTCACAAATTCTAAATGTACATCCTGTCTAATCCGCCAGCATGGTTCAACACCTCTGTGTGCACACACTCCTGTACAAGCACATTAACACTGTGTGTTAAATGCCACCTCTCAACCTCACTCCACCACAGTCTTCCATGCTCCACCTCTCTACATCACACCCCATCATGCACCACCTCTCTCCATCACACCCCACCATGCACCACCTCTCTCCACCTCTCTACATCACACCCCACCATGCACCACCTCTCTCCACCTCTCTCCACCTCTCTACATCACATTAGGCTCCCTTTTAGGCCTGCTCGATATGAAGAAAACGAGCAATGTGCGATATCAGTGTTCAACACTACCATGATGATATGACTCACCATAAATGAACAAATATATAAGTGTGCATATTAGATATACACCCCCATATGTCGTTCTGCTTTAAAAGGTACACTGCTAAAATGCTAATTTCAAACACACTTTTATTGAGCAATTTACACATGAACAGTTAAAAGAACATTCATGTAAATACGACAATTTAACCTCAAAAACTATACAATTCTATTTTCCTGTCCCCTTTAATACATTTTCTTTTAAACTCAATGGCATGGGCGTAGAACCTGCAGCAACATCAGAGGAAGCAAACACGTGTCTGCATGTAAGAGTTTAATTAAACAACCAAGAATGAACTGAACATAAGAGTGCACTAATGAGGACAAACGAACGCCTACGTTGCCACGACATCAAAACAGGCTTATAAAGAGCAGGAAGGGCAGCTGGGTGGGGCTTAATATGATTGGTCAGATAGTGTGAATGTTTCACCTGACAGGTCAAGTAAGAAAAATCATTTTATTTGCACATGCCATGCATGTGAATTGTTCGTACTCATTGCATTATTTGTGATGTGTTAATAGCGCATGTTCATATTGCGATGATGACGAAAATACTATTTATTGGTCAGGACTACATCCTAAGCATTTGTTCCATCTCTGTTCCTCTCTGTCTTTCTTTTCCTCTTTGTTTCCTGTCTTTCTTTTCCTGTCTCTCTCTCTCTCTCATTTCTTCCTCTGAATCTCCCCTTTCTCATGCTCCTGAGGAGCAGGTAGTGAAGCAGTGAAGGAGTTCACTGGAGCGAAAGAGAAAAGGAAAGGGTGATGAGAGAAAGAGGGTTGTGTCTAAAGGTCGTCAAAAGGTCATCAAAAGGTCTGCTCTGTCACCTTTTGCAGCTTCTAATCCATTGTTCCTTCTTTCTGTCTCCTGCTGTTCCTCTTTCCTTTCTACCCTTCTCCATTTCTCCATTTCTTCATGTGTTCTCCGTCTTTCTCTCCCCGTCTCTCTCTCTCTCTCTCTCTCTCTCTCTGTGCTGTCTAGCAGTGCTGTTCTCCTGTCAGAGGAGGACACACAGAGGGTCTATCCACCCACTCACTGCTCATGCTGTGCCCTTCTGTTCGGGAAGTCATCTCTAACTTGAAAACCAGCCCTGAGGAGTTTGGTGTAAAACAGACCAGACAGGGCCATGGAGTGGGGAAATGGGGCCTTCCCTTCCTGTTCTGTCTCTTCTCACACCTCTGTTCACTCCCACCTTATCAAACAACAGGGAGGAGAGTGAGAGAGAAGCAGAGAGACAGAGAGAGAGACAGAGAGAGAGAGAGAGAGAGAGGACAAGCATGCGAGTAAAAGGAGTGAGACAGGAAGAGAGAAAGGAAGAGGAGGATGGGGTAAAAGGAAGAAGGGGTGATAGAGGAAGAAGGGAAGATGGAGGTGAAGAAGGGGGGAGAAAGCAATGCTGTATTGAACATCATGAGGAGTGTGAGGAAGCAGAAGTGTGCTGGCCAGCTGCAGGTTATGCTGTCACAGTAACAACAGCACTACAGTATACATACTCCTGAACACAAACAAATACACACACACACTCATACACACACACACTAACACACAGTCATAGACACTCACACACACACCCACGCAGACACGCACACACACATTCAAATGCACGCACACACACACACACACACTTTCTCACTTCTGCTGCTTGTTTCTGGCTTTCCTTGCAGTCTGACTCGGTTACCCTTCACTGAATGTGTGTGTGTGTGTGTGTGTGTATCACTGGGGCAACGCTTGGTTGCTCTACAGTGTGTTAGCAGCATGCTAATGAGAGGCTAGTGTTGGTCTAGTGTAGTGTCTGCACTCTCACAACACAGTAACTGATGCACACCATAGCAATGAGCTAGCATAGCATCAACATTCACACAGGATGTTAACGAGAGGGTAGCAATAAGTTAGCATTGCATCAGAACAATATTATAACGGGATGCTAGCAATTAACTACTATATCAATACTCACACAAGATGCTAACGAGAGGCTAGCAGTGACAAAGCGTCAGTACTCACACAGCATGGGGTTCCTTGAATTTGCCGACCTGCTGGATCTGGTACATTAGGTCTCCTCCGTTAATGTATTCCATGACAAAGTACAGTCGGTCCTGCAGGGACAAACACATGACCGCTTACAAAACCACAGATAAAACTCACAAACAGTGAGACACAAAACCTTCCACACAGCACCCCAGCCTTCACGCCCACATCCACTCAGTCTCATCCATGTGTTTGTCCATGTGGCATATGGTTCTGCCTGGTTCTGCCCTGTACCAGCCAAGTGGGGGTGCAAGCTCTGATACCTGAATCAGACACCTGAATCAGATACCTGAATCAGACACCTGAATCAGATACCTGAATCTGAATCTCTAAATTATATCTGAATCTGAAACCTGCATCTCAAGACTGAACCTGATACCTGAACCTTATACCTAAATATGAAATATTAAACTGAACCCTGAATCTGAAACCAGCATCAGACACGTGAATATGATACATGAATATGAGATCTGCTTCTGTTGCCTGAATCTGGTGTCTGAATCTGAATTAAGAGAACCACTGTAGGAAAACTGGCCCTTTCTTACAGAGGCATATCAGTCACCGAATGAGTCATCAGGATGTTGAGGCAGAGATTTAAACAGGCACTCATGCACACACCCACACGCAGGCACACACACACACACACACACACACAGACAAATGCGCATGTGCCACGACACACTCAATGTCTGTTCAAAAAATGACACTCATTTTTGCAGACTATGCGACATGCCTGGTCCTGTGTAACTGCACCACCTGAATGAACACAGCAAACAGATCAACAGGTGGAGTCTACTGTCTTCACAACTGTCAGTATTATCGTAAGCATGACCATGGTTTAGCACTGCCATTTAGTGTTTTACTGGATCTGACAGGCAGGTTTCAGTCTGCCGTAGGGAAGGGATTCGTCTCAACATGCTCATTTGTAGGGATTCATTTCAACATGTTCATCTGAACATCGAGAAATGAGCATCCAACCTGTGACATCACAATACCCCTCCCCCTCTCCAAGCCTCATTTCACTACCTCTCCTTCAGCTCGCACTACTGTGTGTGTGTGTGTGTGTGTGTGAAAGCATAATTATGAATGTATGTATGTGTGTTTGTCGAATGTGTAATTGTGCATGTGTCTGTGTGAAAGCGTAATTGTGTGGTGTGTGTGTGTGTGTGTGTGTGTAGGAAGAGCAATGCTGCTGCTGTCAGACCCACACTGCTGCTTCACTGCACTCACAGATGAGTGTGACACAGAACCTGCCTGTTGGCCTCATACACACACACAGACACATGCATATGGGCACACCCACACGCGCGCATACACACACACACACACACACACACACCAGACTCTGTTCAGTACAGCAGCTGCCTACACAGCAACATAAGTAGAGAGAGTGGAGTAAGTGTGGTGTGTATGTGAGTGTGCATGTGTGTGAGTGAGTGTGTGTATATGTAGGTGTGTGTGTGAAGCCTTGTGTCTGTGTGATGTGATGAAAGTTAAAAAATGCAAAGGGACATGCTTGCCCACGCCTGCATTTATATCACCAGGAGTGTGGTACACAGAGACAAACAGAGGAGAGTGGAGGGGAGGGGGGAGAGGAGAGGGGAGGAGAGGGGAGGGGTGGAGGAGAGTGGTGAAGGAGGGGGGGTGAGGGGGGAGAGAAGGCTGCATACCATGGTCTGGAAGCAGGAGTGGAGCTGGGTGAGGAAAGGGGGTTTCCCTGCGAGTGCCAGAACTCTCTTCTCCACCATCGTACACTCCACATCATCATCCTGAATAACCACATCCTTCTTCAAGATCTTAACAGCAAACAGCTCCTCTGTTCCCTTCCTCTCTGCCAACATCACCTGAGAGAGAGGGAGAAAGAGAAAGAGAGAGAGGGGTGAGGGAGAGATAGAGGGAGGGAGCGAGAGATGGAGGGAGATAGGAAGAGTGGGAGATCAGTTCTCTTTGTTTTGAGCACTCCTTTCTGTGAGCAGATTAAAGAAACATGAAATGAGAAACATGAAACGAAAACCATCATTTATTAGCAAGGAACAAAATGGCCTTTGACTCATCAGCTCAATAGATAGTCTGGTGGTGGTGGGGTGGGGGGGGCACGGAACCAAGACCAGAGCTGTGGGCAGCACTGCTTAACACACACACACACACACACACACACACAGATGAGGATGAGGTGAAAGAATCTCACTGTGGGAGGTTGCAGTGAGCAGGAGGTGATGGTATGATCTGAAGACTGAACCACATGACACAGATACAGAGAAAGAATTAGAGAGAGCAAGGAGGTGGAGGAGGTGGAGGGAGGTGGAGGTTCTAGACCATCTGAACTGGGCGGGCCAAACTGGGGCCAGTAGGTCTCTTAAAGGGTTTGTGGGGGCTGAAAGTCGCCACTGGGTTGAGGGTGTGGAGGGAGACAGTGTTGACCCTGAGGGAGATGACCAACAGGAGGGCGTGTAGGAGAGTCAGACTGAATGAGAAACACCCTGGTGATTCACAAACACATAAATGAAGACGTTTATGAAAACATCTGCTACCATCATTCTCCAAGCAGACACCCACACACGCACGCACGCACACACACACACTCCTTCACTTACAGAACAGAACATCCTCTGGGCAGAAGAAGCTCCCCTATTTCCCTGATCATCTGAAGAAACTCTGAATATGGTGCTACACACACTCCACACATACCATTTTTGCTTCTACGAACACACACACACACACACACACAGAGCTGTGCTGGGTTTAAAAGTAGGCCCAGATGGACGCTTGGTGACTCGCCATGGAAAACTGTCATATTCAACTTCACAAGGGCACCATCTGGTCCTCAAACGCTCTATAACCACACACACACACACACACACACACACACACACTCACTTACACACACACAAACAAACACACACACCGTGCATTTGCAGGTCTTGCATGCCTCCTCAGATCCATTCAGTTTTCCCTCCCATGGAGCTCTCAAGAAGTAGTCCAGCTCCTTCACAAACATCCCTGCCCCTCTACCAACACCCCTGCCCCTTCACAAACACCCCTGCCCCTCTACCAATACCCCTGCCACTTTACCAACACCTCTGCCCCACTACCAACACCCCTGACCCTTTACCAACACCTCTGCCCCTCTACCAACACCCCTGCCCCTTCACAAGCACCCCTGCCCCTTTACCAACACTCCTGCCCCTCTACCAATAGCCCTGCCCCTCTACCTACACCCCTGCCCCTTTACCAACACCTCTGCCCCTCTACCAACACCCCTGCCCCTTCACAAACACACCTGCCCCTTCACAAACACCCCTGCCCCTCTACCAACAGTATGTATGGTTGTGTGTGGATAAGTGAATGGTATTGTGTCTGCAATGTGTATTGTGTATGTGTGTTTGAGCTCTGTATGGGCAGTGTGTAGGGTGATGAGTTTGGAGGGGATGAGTGTATTCGTGGCAGCATGTGTGTGTGAGAGTGATTGTGAGAGAGATTGAGAGAGAGAGAGAAAGAGACAGAGAGATTTTGCTGGCAGGGTTGAGCTCAGGTGAAAGTTGGATGGATTGTCTGATAATGAGTACATGAGGGGTGTGTGTGCTGGTTGGTAGGGTGGAGGTTGGGTGGAGGTTGGGTGCTGGTGGCTTGCCCTGTCTGATGAACCTGACACACGTTCTCTACCTCCCAGCTGCATTCCTAACCACTGTTGCTATGGCGACTGCCAGCTGCTGAAACAGGAGCCTGATTAAACAATGCCTGCTTGTGCTCTCTGTCCCTCACTTTATCTCTCTCTGTCCCTCTCTTTTTTCTCTCCCTCTCTCTTTCTATCTCTCTCCCTCTCTTTCTATTTCTCTCTCTCACTCTCTCTATCTCTCTCCATCCCTCTCTCTCTATGCCCATTTCTCTCTCTCTTTCTATCTCTCTCTCCCACTCTCTATTTCTCTCTCACACTCTCTCTATCTCTCTCCCTCCCTCTCTCTCTATGCCCATTTCTCTCTCTCTCTTTCTCTCTCTCTCTCTCTAGCTATCTATAGTAACTAATGTTTGAAAGTGCGTGTTTTAGTACCATGGACAGCTCCCTCAATGAGCTGATGTGAAAGGGAGAGGGAAGGGAGTGAGGGAGAGTGATGAAGAGAAAAGAGAAAAAGAACAAGAGAGGGAGGGGGAGGGAGAGATTAAGAGGGAGAGATAGAGAGTGAGGATGAGAGAGAGGGAGAGAGAGTGAGGGAGAGGGACAGAGGGAGAGAGAGAGGGAGAGAGAGAGTGAGGGACAGAGGGAGAAGGAGAAGGGTGGGGTCACCTTGCCAAAGCTGCCTTTGCCCAGGACCATAAGGAAGTTGAAATCTGAGAGCTTCATCCGGTCCTGACTGCCGTTACTGTCAAACTTGGACATGGAGGAGGAGGAGCTGTCAGTGATCTTGGTGCTGGAACCAATTTTGGCTCTCTGCAAGGATGACATGAACACCATAAGCTCACAAACACTAATTACATTATGAACACCAAACACTATATGATCTATAAACACTATCAACTATAAACACTGTCAACCTCTATTAATAACACCTCTAAGCAATACAATTGCTCATACACATGTACAAACACATGCGCACACATGCACACACTCACACACAAACACGCACGCACACACACACACACACAGAATCACGTGACATCATTCAGCTGGATTTGACTTGATCTGATTGGTTTTCCTGTTACTAATGAGAGGAAGCCCAGCATTCTCTCAGCTCAGCCTTCCACTGTCTAATCTACACACACACTCACACACACAGTATCTGAGAGGTCTGTGGTCCTCAGTCCAGTAGTTCTTTGTTGCTACATATTTGATTGCATGTTTGTGTGTGCATGTCCATGAGCGTCTGTGTCCATGTGTGTGTGTGTTGTCTGTGTGTGCACGCGCTCTCTCTGGGTGAGCATTTAGTTGCTGGCAACAAACTTGTGTCCAGGCTAGTAGGGGGCAGAATGCATGTGTGTGTGTGTGTGTGTGTGTGTGTGTGTGCATGCATATGTTTGTGTGTGTGTTGGCAGAAGGATGAGGGGAAGCACGTTGCTACTTTCCTTGTTCACCAGCTCTCTCCTTCACACTCCACTGAAAGCCAATCCATCGCCCCACACGCACACACACACACACACACACACACACACACACACACACACACACACACACACACACACACACACATAAAATCACAAAGGAATCACAGACACATACAGAGATACACACATACTTATGCAGATGCAGAAGACATTCACATATACACAGAACACACAGAGTCAGGGTACACACAATCAAGATACACAGTCATGATACACACAGTCAGGGTACACTCAGTCAGGATACACACACTCAGGATACACACAGTCAGGGCACACACAGTCAGGATACACACAATCAGGGCACAAACACTCAGGGTACACACACACTCAGGGCACACACACTCAGGGCACAAACACTCAGGGCACACACACTCAGGGCACAAACACTCAGGGCACACACACTCAGGGCACAAACAGTCAGGGTACACACACTCAGGGCACACACACACACACACACTCAGGGCACACACACTCAGGGCACAAACACTCAGGGCACACACACTCAGGGCACACACACTCAGGGCACAAACACTCAGGGCACAAACACTCAGGGCACACACACTCAGGGCACAAACACTCAGGGCACACACACTCAGGGCACAAACACTCAGGGCACACACACTCAGGGCACACACACTCAGGGCACAAACACTCAGGGTACACACACTCAGGGCACACACACTCAGGGCACAAACACTCAGGGTACACACACTCAGGGCACACACACTCAGGGCACAAACACTCAGGGCACACACAATCAGGGCACAAACACTCAGGGCACACACACTCAGGGCACACACACAATCAGGGCACACACACAATCAGGGCACAAACACTCAGGGCACACACACTCAGGGCACACACAATCAGGGCACACACAATCAGGGCACAAACACTCAGGGCACAAACACTCAGGGCACACACACTCAGGGCACACACACTCAGGGCACAAACACTCAGGGCACACACAGTCAGGATACACACATTCAGGGTACACACATTCAGGGTACAGAAGTGACTAAAGAAGTCATAGTCTGTTTCGTCAATATGCATCGCATGTGTGGCTTCAGAACTGAACACATACACACATACACAGGTGCACACACATGCATAAACATGCATGCACCCTTGCACACATGCACACACCCACCTCTGTAGGTAGGGTAAGAGTGTGTGGTGATGACAGTGTAAACATTGTTGTGTATGAACCACATCAAAGTTGTATTGATGGTAATCATCACATGCCAGTGGGGTGTAGTGGATTACAGAGAGAAAGTGGACCAGCACTGTATGCCCTGATATTATACAAGCACAGAGAGAGGAGAGAGAAAGAGAGAGAGAGAGAGAGGAGAGAGAGAGAGAGGGGAGGGGGGGTCCAGCATTTGTAGTTACAGCATCAATGAGATGCCAGCAATGAAACCCAGGTCTTGCCCCCACAGAAACAACCATGACAATACTGTCAACAAAGTGGAAAAGAACTTCTGTTCTGTCTGAACAGCTCTGATAAGTCTGGGTGTGTACATTGTCAATGACAGGGGACTCCTTAGGAAGATACACATTTTGTTCACCTCTTGGGAATAGTACAGTACATTATGTCATACCAGATTTAGATCCGTTCTCTATCACCGTTAAACCACTAACCCCTCTGTCTGATCACAGCCAAATCTCTGTGTTCATTAAAAGGGCAGAGACTAACACCACACTCACACTGCCCAGAAAGCTGTACAACATCAGGAGACCATACAGATGGGCCCAAAACAGCACAGAAGAGTTCCAGAAAGCAATCCAACCACATTTAGACACCTTTCTGGATACCACATGTGTCCACAGTAAAGGAGGCAAATCTGGCCAAAAAAATTCAAAATAAGATCTTTCAAATGACAGCAAAAGCTAAAACTTAAGGTCACATCAAAATCCAAATCTAAAGAAGACAACTGGTTTGATGATGACCATCACTTAATATGGAAGGAATGTAGGAAATTATCAAATAAAAAAATACAGAGATCCAAACAAGACCAACATACGCTGTCTCTACGGTGAGATATTAAAGGAATATTAGCATACACCAAAAAGACAAGCACACTCTCAACTCGACCAAAACAAGCCAATTTTGGTACAAATGAAACAAGCTTAAAAAAGAATGCAGAATACAGAATGGGAATATCTGGACAACTCATTTCCAATCCCTCTTCCAGAAAGTAGTGTCAAATCCTCAACAAAGTCATATAAACAACAACTGGAGGATCTCGAATATGCAATTAACAATCACCAGAACCCGTTAGACTTCTCAAGTACTGAACAGGAACTCAAGGAGAAAATGAACAAACTAAAATCAAAGAAAGCATGCGGTCCTGATGATGTACTGAATTAAATGATAAAATTCTCAAGACCCAAATTTCATTTTGCTGTTCTAAAACTGTTTAACCTAGTTCTGAGAGTAGGTTTCTTCCCTGAAATCTGGAATCAAGGACTAATAACACCAATCTTTAAATCCGGAGATAAATTAGATCCTAACAATTACAGAGGCATCTGTGTGAGCAGTAATCTGGGGAAGTTCATGAGTAGCATTTTAAATTCTAGATTTCTGAACATCCTTACTAAGCACAATGTCCTAAGTAGAAGTCAAATTGGATTCCTTCCAAATTACCGCACCACAGATTACATTTACACCCTACACACCCAAACAGTTCAAAATTAAATTACAATTTTTGCATGCTTTACACTTTAAAAAGGCATTTGATTCAGTCTGGCACCCAAGGTTTATTCTACAAAATTATAGAAAGTGGTGTTGGGGGTAAAACATATGATGTCATGAAGTCAATGTACACGAATGTCCTTTCCCAGGAGTGTGGAGTGAGACAGGGCTGCTGTCTAAGCACAATACTTTTTAATATTCTATATTAATGAATTTGCAAAAATACTAGAAGAATCTACAGGTCTTGGTCTCACTCTGCATGACTCAGAAATTCAATTCCTGCTCTGAGCATATGACCTGATTCTGCAGTCCACCACTACACAGGTCTACAGCAGAAACTGGACCTGCTGGAGCAGTACTGCCAGAACTGGTCCCTGGCAGTGAACCTGAAAAATGTCTTGATATTCCAGAAAGGATCCAGATCTCAGGGATCAAGATACACATTTGCATTAGATACCAACAATATTGAATACTCAACCAATTATAAATATTAGCGGATCAAAATGTGTCTGGGTGTCTGGGTCTGGGTGTCTGTGCCCATGTGTGGGTGTCTGTGCCTGTGTGTGGGTATCTGTGCCTGTGTGTGGGTATCTGTGCCCGTGTGTGGGTATCTGTGCCCATGTATGGGTGTCTGTGCCTGTGTGTGGGTATCTGTGCCCGTGTGTAGGTATCTGTGCCCATGTGTGGTTGATTGTCCCCTAATTAAATGGGGGAGGAAAGTGGAGCTCTTACCTCAAACTTCTGCCTGAACTCCTCGCTGGCCTCCTCTCCCTCTGGTGGCACAGGCACGTTGAAGTACTCACCCTCCTCCTGACTCAGGAGTTTAAACCTAGAGACAGATCAGAGATCAGAGCGGGAGCCTCTCTATAACACCCAGCTGTACCACACCCAGCAACCTGCAGCGCCTTTCATCAACATCTCAGCACCTCTAGAATCTAAAACTACTAGAACCCCATCATAACCATACCAATGCACTTACACACACACACACGTCACCTTCAGCTGGGCTGTGTAGTTCTGAGAGGTCTGTGTGTTGGGCTGTGTTGCGTTGTGTTGGGCTGTTTTGGGTTGTGTGCGAGGACTGTGTGTTGGGTTATATGTGGGGTTTGCGTGTTGGGCTGTGTGTGGGGTCTGTGTGCTGGGCTGTGTTGGGTTGTGCGTTAGGCTGTGTGGGTTTATGTGCTGGGCTGTGTTGGGTTGTGTGTTAGGCTGTGTGGGTTTATGTGCTGGGCTGTGTTGGGTTGTGTGTTGGGCTTACATTCTGGACTTTTTTTCAGTGCATTCTGGTTTCTGTTCAGAGAAACACATGGTAGCCTATACATGTCCCTATATGTGAGTATGAATGCATGTGGCTGTTTCTGTGTGTTTGTGTGTGTTTGTGTGTGTGCGTGTGTGTGTGTGTGATGGTGGTAAGTGGTGTTTGCTCAAGCTAATCCCCATTTAAGGCCAATCACACTTGGCAAACAGTATACTGGGATTCCTTCTGCTTACTGCATTTCAATTGATCTCATTGTTCTGTTTCTCAGGTCTCTCTCCACATAAAGGAAGTGAAGGTGGAGATCTTAACCAGTACTGAGGAGTTACAGGCATTCAGATGATTAGCAGCTGGAGAAGTGCACTCTGAAGAAGAGCACTCTGGGAAGTGTACTCTGGGGAAGTGCACTCTGAAGAAGAGCACTCTGGGAAGTGTACTCTGGGGAAGTGCACTTTGAAGAAGAGCACTCTGGGAAGTGTACTCTGGGGAAGTGCACTTTGAAGAAGTGTACTCTGGAGAAGTGTACTCTTGGGAAGTGCACTCTGGGGAAGTTTACTGTGGGGAAGTGCACTCTGGGGAGGTGTACTCTGGAGAAGTGCACTCTTGAGAAGTGTACTCTGGGGAAGTGTACTCTGGAGAAGTGTACTTTGGAGAAGTGTACTCTGGAGAAGTGTACTCTGGGGAAGTGTACTCTGGGGAAGTGAACTCTTGAGAAGTGTACTCTGGGGAAGTGTACTCTGGGGAAGTGTACTCTGGCCCCTGTATGAGATATTACACTTCGCCATAACCTAACTCTGGTCATCCATCACATGCATTATAAATGTAGTGGCGAGTGCAAGGGAATGAGACGATGGCTGAGGACTAGCAGGACAGAGCCAGCCTCCTCACAGCACATGTGTCAGGACAGTGTGGCTCTGATCATGTGACAGTCATGTGACAGTCCCTGACTGAAATAGTGGATAGCAGGGCACACAGAGCCCCTCCATCCTGGGAATGTTTGTCTTTCTGCAGACAACACACAACATGTGGAGAGAGAGAGAGAGAGCTAGATGGTGAGAGGGAGAGAGAGAGAAAAAGAGGGAGAGAGAGAGAGAGAGAGGGAGAGAGAGAGAGAGGGAGCACTAAATAGAGTTAACACGATACAATGAGCTTGGCTGAAACAAAGGAAGAGTGGGAAAGGTGAAGGGGACTGGTGAGTGGCAGAGAAGGTGAGAGACTAGAAAATGAATTACAGAGAGAAGAAACTGGCACTGTTGACAGGGTCTGAGTTGCTGTTACTGCGAAGAGAACAAACTTCGCCATCACTAAATCAGCTGACCACTGACCAGACAAAGGGGAGGAGAGGGGAGGAGAGGAGAGGAGAGGAGAGGGGAGGAGAGGGGAGGAGAGGAGAGGGGAGGGGAGGAGAGGAGAGGGGAGGGGAGGGGAGGAGGGGAGAGGGGAGGAGAGGGGAGGAGAGTGGAGGAGAGTGGAGACCACTACAGTCATGGGCAGCGGGTGTAAGAAGAGAGGAGGGAGCAGCGTGGGAGAGACATGGCCAGGCTTTTGAACTTCTTCAGATGCAGAGGAGGAGCAGAAGGCCTGAGCTCTAGGGCCCTTACTAAGGAATACACACACACACACACACACTCACACACACTCACTCACACTCACTCACACACACACACACAATCACTCACTCACACACACACACTCACACACACACACACACACACACACACACACACACACACACACACACACACACACACTCACACACAATCGCTGAAGTAACACACGAGAATACACAGCTAAGTGCTCTGCTGCCTGAACATTTTGCATTTGTCTGCTTGTTACAGAGGAAGTCCTGCCTATGTGTGTTTTTCTGAGCAAACCATGTAGATGTGTGACAGGATGGTGTGTGTGTGTGTGTGCGTGTGTGTGTGCATCTCACCAGCCATCCACGCTCTGCTTCTGTAGCTCAGAGATGCCAAACGACAGGGAGCCCATGAAGTCATTCCGGCTGGTGAGGTCCCAGTCCCAGATCTCTACAGACAACCTCCGGTCACGGTCAGAATCCTTCAGATTACTACTCACGAGAGACAGAGAGAGTCAGAGAGAGTGACAGAGAGACAGACAGACAGAGACAGAGAGAGACAGAGAAACATTCTGTTTTTAGACTCATTACTACTGTTGTTGGTGGTGGTACTTTTATTATTATTATTGTAACATGAAGATTATTTTTACAGTTATGTCAAAATAGCCATCTTAACTTGACTTTTGGGGGAGGGAGGTGGACAGAGAGGGGTGGGAGTGTGATACAGAGATAGAGAGAGAGAGAGAGACAGACAGAGGGGGGGTGAGAGAGAGAGGGAGAGCGAGAGAGAGTTGAAGGGGTGAGACAGACTGTAAGGGTACATGAGTGAGACAAATGCAGCAATACTGGCAGAGGAGAGGAGGGGAGGACTGGAGATAGAGGAGGTGAGGACTGGAGATAGAGGAGGGGAGGACTGGAGATAGAGGAGGGGAGGACTGGAGACGGAGGAGGGGAGGACTGGAGATAGAGGAGGTGAGGACTGGAGATAGAGGAGGTGAGGACTGGAGACGGAGGAGGGGAGGACTGGAGATTAGAGGAGGGGAGGACTGGAGATAGAGGAGGTGAGGACTGGAGACGGAGGAGGGGAGGACTGGAGAAGGAGGAGGGGCCTCACAATGTGAACGTCTCGTTCCATGTGGGGTTGAGGCAGCACTTGATGGTCTTGGTCTTCTGTTTGCTCTCACTCTTCGGGTCTGGGATGAGCTTCAGCTTCACGTAGGGGTCGGACAGGCCGTTGGGGTCCATGGGCACCAGGTTCTTCGCCTCTGTAACTAAACAAGCCGAAAACAGCATGTGTAACTGCACAAAAACCACACACACACCTGTAAAACACTCTCTACAACACCCTACACAACCTCTCTGTTCTCATGCCTGTGCTAGTTCTTGACAGGCCATAATCTTTCTATTACTGTAATGAAAAGATGCCACAAATTAGAGATTCCTTTTTTTTCTGCCATAAAGGTGATAAAGGTAAGGCAGCTGTGTCCTAAAGGTTAGAGACACGGGGACCTGGGTCCATAAGGGTGGTGGTTCAAGCCCCACGGCCAGCAGCATGCGTGGCTGAAGTGCTCGTAAGCAAGGCCCCCAAAACCCCAGCTGCCCCCCTGGGTGCTGCTGCAGGTGGCTGCCCACTGCTCTGGGTATGTGTGTGTTCACCATGGGTATGTGTGTGTTCACCACAGGTATGTGTGTGTTCACCCTGGGTATGTGTTTGTTCACCCTGGGTATGTGTTTGTTCACTCCAGGTATGTGTGTGTTCACTCCAGATGGTTTAAATGCACAGAGGAATTTCCCTAAGGGGATTAATAAAGGTTCCTCTTCTTCTTAATTAGGAAATCTTGGTTATACCATATGGGTGTATATGAGCTGGTGTTAATGTCAAAATGTGCTGATTTATTAGCTTTAGGAAGCTTTTGAATTACTGCTGGAACTCCCCTATAGCGTGAAATAATAGTGAGGAATGCAGATGTGTCCCACGGTTCTGACGGAGCCAGCAATGCACACTTGGTGTCTATTTTAGCGTTGGCTGCAGAGACTGTGCTGCTAGTCAGGGTGACCAACCACCTATTACACAAACCAAACACAGAAACCATTGCACACCTGTAAACTCCTGCAGACTCAACCATATTCTTTGTGACAATCTATGACGTACTTTTCTCTAAACAAATGATATGTGTGTTGCTTAGCTAAACACAGTAGCAGCCATTATAAAGCTGGAAATGGTTTCTTTCTCAGCAAGTACTTTGTTATCACTTTGTATGTATCACTCTGTAAGAATCATACCCTATCAATCTATCACACGGTATCACTTTGAGTATAACTGTTATGTTACTTTATACATATCACTCTGTATCACTCTATAAGCACGAACCATGCCACAGCTCCCAGTCTGTAGGTGGACTGTAAATCTGAAGGCGGAATCATACAGTTGGAAGTGATTCAGATGATAATACAGTTCCAATCCGATTAGCATATTTAACCTTTCGAATATTCAGCTGTTTTAAGCAGCTGTTTATGTATAAGTGGCATTACTGAATCTACATATATCTTATGCCGTTTGCATGAGCCTGATTGGCAGGGTGATTCCAGGACTTGCATTGACTTCACAGCTCCAGTTCAAACCTACAGAAGCAAACATTGGATGCCAAACATGTGGCTGCTCGTCTGTGTTGGGGGAAAGGAAATATTGTGCAACTTGTGTTTTCAGCTAAACCAGTGTGTACAGGGTCTCCTGGTGATCATCTCTGCGCTAAACCAGTGTGTACAGGGTCTCCTGGTGATCATCTCTGCGCTAAACCAGGGTGTACAGGGTCTCCTGGTGATCATCTCTGCACCAAACCAGTGTGTACAGGGTCTCCTGGTGATCATCTCTGCGCTAAACCAGTGTTTACAGGGTCTCCTGGTGATCATCTCTGCGCCAAACCAGTGTGTACAGGGTCTCCTGGTGATCACGTCTGATGCTATGATATTGGATACGTGTCCTAATCCTAATGCTAGTTTTAAGTAGCCTCAACCATGGATGCTACAGGCTGATGGAAACAGTGCTCATGCAGGCAGTTGCCACTACTCAACAGGTCCTCTGTCATCCAGCAGGGCGGCGCTGTACTGGTATTACTCCCTTAATTAGGGTTGACCCCCAGCACTTGACTAGCTCACCAGTTATTCTCAGAAGACCAACAGAGCCTTGAGATTCAAGCAGTCAGCCACATTTGCATAACAAGCGAAGGTAGGCTGGTCTGTTCATTAGACCAGCACATGAGTGAGTGTGTGTGTGTGTGTGTGTGTGTGTAGCAGCTAATTACTGTTACACATAACAGACTGATGAAAAGCGGACAGATGAAGGAGCGTTGAGTGGGTGGAGGAGAGGATACAGGACAGCAGCGGACAGCGAAGAATAGCATCTTACAGACACCTGCAGATTATAGAGACCTGCAGATTATGAAAACCTGCAGATTATGGAGTCGCACAGATTACAGAAACTCACAGATTATGGAGACATGCAGATTTTGGTGAACTGCAGAACATTCAGACCAGCAGACTGGTCAGATTCTGGGTGGAAGGGATGCTAAAATATTTAATGCAGTGGTTTTAACCCAGTCATCAGCCTTCTAACCACACAATAATTCTTACAACCACAGGACACAAAATCTGTGGGCAGGGAATTGAGCTGAACAACTGCACCACACTGCCCCCTAGAGGTGGTACAAAATGCTCCACAGTGAGGCCTTACAGGGTCAGCCTGTAGCAGGAAGCTCATTTAAGACCAACAAGAACAGAGCCCCGCTCACACACACATGTGCATTTTCAACATCTGCAGGACTATGCTGAGGATCTTTTATGAGTCTGTGGTGGCGAGTGCCATCCTATAAGCCAGTGATGTGGTGGGTGTGGAGCTGGACTCTGATGGCAGTGTCGGAGAGGAAGCTGAAGCTGTCTAAGCTTCAGGCCATCATGGATAAAGGCTCCCATCCACTCTATCACACAGTGATGAGACACAGGAGCACATTCAGTGCAAGACTCATTCAACCCAAATGCACTACAGAACGTCACAGGAGGTCATTCCTACCTGTGGCCATCAGACTTTATAACTCCTCCCTTAGAGTACGACACCATTCACATGTACAGTAATAATAGTAAAGGAATTTAATTATATGTGCGACAACTCAAATGTGCAATAATCTTTTTTACCTCTGAACACTTACTGCTGTTTATCTGTACTTATTATAGCCACAGCCACATTACACTTAATTTTATTTATTGTATTATAGGATTTTATATATGTGTACATATTGCAAATTTATCTTTTGTGTAAATTATTATTAGAGTGTTTATTCTAAATGGCTGCTACTGTAAAAATTGCAATTTCCCTCTGGGATCAATAAAGTATTCTGATTCTGATTCTGATTCTGATACACACTCAGTTTTAATTGCTAATGGAAACATACTCCAGACTGTCAATGCTCACAGTTTAAAGACATTCATCAGCCCAGCCGCCACTGTGATGGCTAAACAGAAGGGGAAATAGAGAGAAGGAGTGGGAGGAAAAGAGAAAGAGAGAGTGTGTGAGGGAGGGGGTGTTGAAAGGTGAGTGAAGTGAGGGAGGCCTGTGTATACTGGGACATTCAGTCATGTTTAAGTGCTATGAAATAGTGAGGAATGAGGTATGAGGTATGGGGTATGAGTTATTAGGTATGAGGTATTAGGTATTAGGTGAAATATGGGGTGGGTATGAGCTATGAGCTTTGAGATTTGAGGTTTGATAAGAGCTATAATGTAAGAAGTAAGGTATGAGTTAATGTATAAGGTATTAGGGGAGATATGAGGTGAGATATGAGTGAAGATATGAGGTGAGATTTGAGGTGTGATATGAGGGGAGATATGAGGTGTGATATGGGGGAGATATTTGAGGGGAGATATCAGTGAAGATATGAGGAGAGATATGAGGGGGAAAAGCATCTCATTAATCTGACTCCATGTTTAGTAGATTACTCTCTGCCTCCTCTAATATAATAACAATAATAATCTATATCAACCTCTACACAAGAAAAAAGCCTGGATTATCATAACATTATCATACCACTGTCATAACAATGTGAGGACAGGACTCATGACTCATGAATGAGCATGTGTGAGGAGTTCATCTGAAACATATACAGGAACAACTCACCATACAGAATAAGAACTTACTCTTCAATCCAGGCATGTCGACCAAATGAATCTCATTGTGACAATACCTCTTTCAGTATGTAATTCCATAATTAGATCATTTATTATAGCCACTCTGAAATCCATAAGCAGCAACAAATTGTTTCAAGGTTGTTGTATTTTTTGGCTTTATAAAGACTAAACATTGGATATAATTTTTGTTTCCCAATCTGAGCTGCTCTGATGGGTCCTGCTAAGTAGACCATGATCCTCTTTTCTCCCCTCAGGGTTGAGGTTGTTCCCAGCCTGCCTGCTACATCTCAGCTCAGTGCAGACAATACTGCCCTCTGCTGGACCCACATTGCTCTGTTCTTTTCATGAGGACAACAGTAGGGCAGTACAGCCCAGCGCTACCTAGCTGTAACAATACTGAACATTACAGGCATCTGCATGTCAGAAAATAACTATCTTTATTTTTGTGCTTCATAAATTTCACAGCTGTTAAAGATACGGTGAAAATATGGCAAGGGAGTTTTTAACAGTTTTTTGTTTGTTTATACAGGAGGTCTGCAGGACTGCATGAAAGGAGCACATACATCCAACACGCTGATTCACTTATCACTATTTCTGCTATTCTGTGCTGCTCCAGGTTCACCATTAGGGGGCAGCAGGCACTAGGAAGCACTGCAGCATTGAGGACACTAGGATATCCTGTCTCCAGATGTTTTGCAATTTCAGTGTTCATTTTTAGATTTTTATACATAATAACGAGTCAGATTAGTTATAAATGACTACATACACTACTGTATTCCATAGGGTGTGAAAGTAGTATGTGTGTGATGGTAGAGTGATGATGCATGAAAGGCTACGCCTCAGTGATAGTGCAGGATTACATCCATCCAGTAGTGACTAGCAGAGAACTCACATGTTCCTCTTTTAGACCCAAATTTAACGCTGTGTGACCTCATTCTAGTGGGCTGTGCAAGGACACCTGCATACCCCACTCATCACCCAAACACTCCACCACTCATCACCCAAACACTCCACCACTCATCACCCAAACACTCCACCACTCACCACCCCCAAACACTCCACCACTCATCACCCCAAACACTCCACCACTCATCACCCCCAAACACTCCACCACTCATCACCCCCAAACACTCCAACTGGTCCTTAGGAAACAAACATAGAAACAAAATTAGGTTGGATGTGTTCCTAAGAAAAAGGAACTTGTCTGTGTAGACCAATGACTTTGCATAAGTGGCATGTGTGTGTGTGTGTGCATGTGTGTGTGTGTGTGTGTGTGAGGAGGCGGCTGTGACTCACTGCTAACGGTCAGTACGTTGTTCTTGATCTGGGCGGTGATCTGGATCCGACCCCTACGCTCAGTGTGGTCCGTACCACACAGACTCGGTACATTAGCCACGCAACGCTTGTGTATGTTCATCATACAATCTGCAGAGAGAGAGAGGGAGAGAGAGGGGAAGAGAGGACTGAAGGACTGTGTGCTGAAAAAAATTACCATTTCACAGTAACAAACACCTGCAGGCATTAACAAGGATTACTGAGAGTGCAGTGTTACAGCTGCTCTGTGAGTGTTGAGAGTGCAGTGTTACAGCTGCTCTGTTAGTGTTGAGAGTGCAGTGTTACAGCTGCTCTGTTAGTGTTGAGAGTGCAGTGTTACAGCTGCTCTGTGAGTGTTGAGAGTGCAGTGTTACAGCTGCTCTGTGAGTGTTGAGAGTGCAGTGTTACAGCTGCTCTGTGAGTGTTGAGAGTGCAGTGTTACAGCTGCTCTGTGAGTGTTGAGAGTGCAGTGTTACACACACTGCTGCTCTGTCCCTAAAGTCAGTGCAGCTCCACAGAGACCCTGTAAGGACATGTCTATTCAGAGAGGACAGAGCAGAGTCTCAGTGTGACTGAAACACTAATGATCAGAGCTAGTGCACAGAGCAGAGTCAGCCTATAACAACAAAGCAAACACACTGTCCTTTCTGTGTCTCACACACACCAACCCACTGTGCTTCCTGAGGCAGTGAAGCACACATACACTTATACACACACACACACACACACACACACACTCATACACCCACTCTGCATCCTGAGGCACTGAAGCACACCTCCACAGTTCATGCAGAAAGGTGCTGGAAGAAGAACACTAGTTGGAATGTAAGCAGTGTGGATGGTCACACACACACACACACACACACACACACGCACGCACGCACGCACGCACGCACACACTCATACACTCATACACACACACACCGCACGCACTCACATGCACAAACACGCTCCCTCACACACACACACACACACACACACACACACACACAAAAGACAGAAACATGTATGGGGCAACTAACCAGGTGTAATTATAGTTCTCTCAGACCTTTGTGTCAGGACTCTTAAAATGCCTGAAATATCAACCTTCTGTTCCACCTGTCTGTCTGTCCACCTGTGTGTCAGCCCAGTCAACTCCGTGTCCACCTGTCCACCTGTCTGCCTGAGCTGGAAGTGGTTCGTGCATTAGGTGTTGTGGGTTACGCAGGCCCTGCTCTGCAGAGACACGGCTCCAGAGTGATGGATGAGCGACATGTTGTGAATGTTTTATGTACTGGACATTTGATAAGCGGTCGGTGAATGTGAGATGGAAAATCTTTTCATGCTGACATCATGGTGATATATGGAGTCTGATATTCAAAGTTCCCTCCTGCTAATGCACTGATAACATCCACACCCAATGTCTGTCATTATGTAACACTCACGTAGGCCACTATGTTAGTATGTAACTCATGTAGCCCACTATGTTAGCATGTAAATCATGTAGCCCACTACGTTAGTATGTAACTGATGTAACCCACTATGTTATTATGTAACCCATGTAAATCATTATGGAACTGATGTAAGTCATTATGTAAAACATAACTTTTTATATCACTTTCAAACCTGTATAATACATTACGTCATTATGAGATCCATGAGACCTAGTATGTCATTATGTAACCTA
>JAGXOD010000034.1:3362500-3522500 GCA_020368025.1 Brachyhypopomus occidentalis | reverse complement strand
TTTGCGGTATTTCTGGCCCGCTGGAGAGCAGACCTGTGGGAGGATGGAGCCCTAAGCTCCTGGAGACAGACGAAATCACGGAGGAGCCTGGAGGAGCCGCAGCAGAGTGGCGCTAACATGGAAGGAGGCACAGATACCTCCTCCCCCCCCTACAGCTGCCACACCGGAACCTTCCCGTGCGGAGTGCGGCCGTCGGCACAGCGTCCCAGTGGCAGCTGCCATGGGCCACGCCCCCAAGGCAAACCTCAGGGTGCTTGGGGAACGGTGCTGGCCCCCCACCCGTGAGGGAGAGGGCAGGAGGAGGGCAGGAGGAGTGAGGGACCACAGCCAGTCTGAACGGAGAGCAGCTACAGTAGTGATCTCAGTGATCTCAAGAAGGAGGAGCTTTCCAACAGGATTCTGCACTCTTCCACAGGTACGCCAGATCAAGCTTGTGAGACCTGGTTGCTGAAACCTTACTGATGAGACCTAGCTGGTGAGACTTAGCTGATGAGACATAGCTGGTGAGACCTAGCTGGTGAGACCTAGCTGATGAGACCTAGCTGGTGAGACCTAGCTGATGAGACCTAGCTGATGAGACCTAGCTGATGAGACCTAGCTGGTGAGACCTAGCTGGTGAGACCTAGCTGATGAGACCTAGCTGATGAGACCTAGCTGGTGAGACCTAGCTGATGAGACCTAGCTGATGAGACCTAGCTGGTGAGACCTAGCTGATGAGACCTAGCTGATGAGACCTAGCTGATGAGACCTAGCTGGTGAGACTGAGCTAGTGAGACCAGTGCTGTTCCTACTGGATCAGACGCTGTATGACCCAGGACTCGGGGGTCAGGAGCTGGGGCAGACAAATGTAGGGAGAGCTGACTCAGCGCCCACAGGGTTGGATGGCTCCAGAGTCCAGCTCCAGAGGCCGGGATACACACACGGATAACTCATAATATACGTAACACTCTCTTCCCTAATACATGCTTCTCTAACCAATCCCTAATACAGTACCACCCAAGACATCCTTTTTTAACAGACTCCTACCTCACAGATTCCGCCCAACACACTCCAACCCAACACACTGTTACCACGGCTGTCAAACTGATCAGTACAGAAGGTGAAAGCACACACACCAACCTGCATTTCTATTCGCCAAACATGTAGATTATGCAGCGATACACACCGAGACACACACACACCCCACACATAGAGAAACACAGCCAGAGACTCACAAACACATACAGAAATCACAGACAGAAAGATTCACACATGCCCAGAGAGAGATGGCCAGTAATGCAGAGGCATGAGAGAAAAGTTGATGTTACTCACGTCAGACGCAGGACCCTTGTCAGCTCCGGGACAGGAGAAGGTGACGAACTCATGACAGCGCTTATGGACCACAAAACAGCAAACTGAGAGAGGAGGAGAGAGAGATTGTGAAAATAAAATTTCCATACTTTCGTATAGCCATACATAATGATTCTGAACCCTGCTGGACCCTACATACTGGACCCTACATACTGGACCCTACACACTGGACCCTACACACTGGACCCTACATACTGGACCCTACACACCCAACCCTACACACCCAATCCTACATAATGGGCCCTACACACCCAACCCTACACACCCAACCCTACATACTGGACCCTACATACTAAACAATAACTCATAACCTACCACTACCCCCATAGAATCTGAGGCAGAGCAAGACGAACAACAGAGAGAAACGGAGAGAAACAAGAGGGATAGGACATGTATGTGTGTGTGTGTGTGTGTGTGTGTGTGTGGAGTGTGAGGGAGAAAGAGAGAGTGTGCGTGAGTGGGAGTTTATAAAGCTGAATTATGTAGAACAAATTCACTTGGCTCTGTGGCCATATGGTGCATTCAGTCATGCTCTTTTCATTAGCATGGAGCAATCCAAAAAAAACAGCCGCACCACTACAATGACTGAACTGCACGAGAAACAGTGTCACCCCAGAGCTTCTGTTCTGTGAGGAACCTGAAGATCCACACGACTGCCTCACAGTGTTCTGAACAGCTACCTACGGCCCAAGACATAAAAACCCAGTTCTGTAGTCCAGACCCACGTACAGAGCTCAGACATGTCTACATCTCCACTGGAGTGAATGCACACACAGCAGAATCACACACAGGATGGTGTGTGTAGTGTAGTAGGTAAGTACAGCTTCTGTGGAGATCAAAGCTCTGTCTAAGACCGCCACACTATAAAAATAGCAGTCTTTGGGCTACACTCCTAACACTACATTTGCCCAGCTCTATAACACCATTGAAAGTGAAGTGTGATCGGACATCGCTCTGGATGAGAGCATTTGCCAAATGCATGCAGTGTTACTCCCTTTCTTATACAGTCTTCTACAGTCTTACAGTCTTATGCAGTCTTACACAGTCCTCCTAACTGTCTTGGGGTGTTTGAACTGTCCCTGTGCATGTTGTTTGCCCTCTAGGGCAGACTTAGAGTGAAGTTAACCCTAACCCTAGGTGGAGTAAGTCAGCAGGATCTACAGCATGAACCCTTGAGGGAGGGCCATGCTGGGGACAGCACTCTCGGCCACTGTACAATGCTCAGATGCTGGCTGATATACCAGTCTGCTCACACATGGAGTAAAGCCTGATCTGCCCTTTCATAATTAAACATGAAATTAAATATCCATGCAGAAGGAGCAGCAGGAAAACAGGGGGCCACAGTCCAGCCACAACACAGCTGCATTCCAACCACAACACAGCCACAGTCCAACCACAACACAGCCACAGCACAGCTGCAGTCCAGCCACAACACAGCCACAGCACAGCTGCAGTCCAGTCACAACAAAGCCGCAGTCCAGCCACAACACAGCCGCAGTCCAGCCATATCAAAGCCACAATCCAGCCACAGCACAGCCGCAGTGCGACTACAACACAGCCACAGTCCAACCACAACACGGCCGCAGTGCAACCACAGCCCCACAGCAAGTCCCAGCTGACTCTCACTGTCACTGGATCACAAACTCGATTAATTCATAGAGTGAAATCACTCCTGGATTTTGCTGCGCAGCTGGTGCACTCACTGACACACACTACAGTCCTCCCACGCACTTGCACACTTAACCCTAAACACACACACAATTACAGATATGTGCACACACATATATTCAAATTCACCTAGGCACACACATCACACATGCATACACACACTTAAGTGCACACACCCACGAGAACACCCACATAACAACTTATCTGAAGAACTAGGAGTTTCACTGAGGAAGCCCTGACTCTACAGTTGCTGAAGGCGTGATGCAGAACCCTCTCCACGTTTCACACTGTAAACGCCATACAGTTCACACTTCACACTGTGACTGGCCATAAAACCTTGGGTAGATGTGACATTAGGCTGATACTATCTGGCACACCTTCCCTCTCCAGGGTTAATCCAGCCAGTCTGGGGGAGAATTAGGAGAGGAGATGTCATCTTTGTGCTCTGAGTTCTGTATTCTCGGTGAGTTCTCTGTGTTCCTGTGAATTCTTCTGTGTGTTCTTTGACAATCTTGTCCCACAGACCCAGACAGGGAGAGTTATGAACATACTCTGCAGGGGACAGAACAACACAACTGTCCAGGGTGTGTCTTGAAAGGAGGCCAGAATGATGGTGGAGGAAATTTTAGCTTGTGTAAGCACCTCAACCTGACTGCTCACACACCATTATGAGAAGTTAAGCAGCAGAGATTAGGAGGCCAGCAGGTCAGCTTGTCATTAGAGCCATGAACAGTTCAGCTTCATGAACAGTTCAGCTTCAGGGGGAACTCTGCAATCTGAGGCAGAGCTGATTCACCATGACGCTGAACTTGATCAAACCAACTAAAAGACCACACAAAGTCTCATTCTAAATGAAATGATGAAATGTGATCATGTATTGTGCACTCCCAGAACTAGGGGACTAATATGACACTCCTCACAAACTCCTACGCGGACCTATAGGGTGTAACAAACAGACACACATACACATACTGGGGTTAGACTTAGAGTCGCTTACCCTGATTTCAGGGTTAGGGTTAGGGACTTAGGTTTAAGGGTAAATTTAGGGTTAGGGTTAATAATAGAGTTAAGGTTAGGGTCAACTTTAAAGTTAGGGTTAAGGTTAGGGTTATGGTTGGGGTTAAGGTTAGGCTTAGGGTTATGGTTATGGTTAAAGTTAGGGTTAGGGTTATAGATATGGTTAGGAATAGGATTAAGCACACTGTAATCTATGCCTTCTCCAATCCACACTTACACATGGACTGATAATCCAATCCTCACTCACTGAATACAGCCACTGAAGCCATCCACTACCATGTGAGAGAGCAAAAGAGAGTGAGAGAGAGAGAAAGAGTGAGAGAGTGAGAGAGAGTGAGAGAGATTGTGTGAGAGTGCGAGAGTGAGAGAGAGAATATCTGCACTATTAATGCAACTACAAGTACTCTCTATCTTGTGAATTACAGTTTTAATTGTAATATTGATTATTAATTGCAGGTGTCTTGTTTTTGTAATGTTTTGTTTAATAGATCTATTGATCAGCTCTGAATTATATGACAAAAATGTCACCTCAAGTGTTACTCTATGGAGGTCAATAAGATGAAATAATGATTGTAACGCCATCAGACTTATAAATGATGTGTTATGAATATTATGCCCATCTGTGACGTGGCTAGGGTGCACACACACACACGCACACGCACACACACACACACACACACACACACACACACACACTGTCTCTGGGTGGGTTAAACGAGGTGCTGTGGCAAATGGAGTGAGGGGGTCTGCAGCTCTGATCCATGGATACTGGAGCCTCTGTAATCACAGTAATATCCCTCTAGCACCTTTACCATCTTTACACCACACACACACACACACACACACCACACACACTCACATACACCGCACACACACTCACATACACATGCACACACTGCACGCCCACACTGCACACACACACAACATTGCCAAAACACTGCAAATGTGTACATTTTAACTGACTTTAACACCTTCACTTTCACAAATAATAATAATAATAATAATAATAATAATAATAATAATAATAATAACAATAATAATAAATTGCTGAAATTGTTTATATTTTTAAACTCACATAATAACTCTCTGGCTGCTGGTTTGCTATGATGTCCAGACATGAACTCCCTCTCACTGCCTCTCACTGCCTCTCACTGCCTCTCATTGCCTCTCATTACCTCTCACTCCCTCTCACTCCCTCTCACTCCCTCTCACTGCCTCTCACTCCCTCTCACTCCCTCTCACTGCCTCTCACTCCCTCTCACTGCCTCTCACTGCCTCTCACTCCCTCTCACTGCCTCTCACTCCCTCTCTTTGCCTCTCACTCCCTCTCACTGCCTCCCACTCCCTCTCACTCCCTCTCACTGCCTCTCACTCCCTCTCTTTGCCTCTCACTGCCTCTCACTGCCTCCCACTCCCTCTCACTCCCTCTCACTGGCTCCATCCTGAGCTGGTGGAGTTTGTGGACCTGAGCTAGGATGGGGCAGAGTGGAGGTGTGTATGTGCTCACAGTGGAGGTGTATGTGTGCTCATGCCTGATTTGCATTGTTGTGTAAGCAACATGCTCACAGTGGTTATACACTCACAGTGCTGATACACTCACAGTGGTGATACACTCACAGTAGTTATTCACTCACAGTAGTTATACACTCACAGTGGTTACACACTCACAGTGGTGATACATTTACAGTAGTTATACACTCACAGTGGTTATGTACTCACAGTGGTTATACATTCACAGTGGTGATACACTCACAATGCTTATACACTCACAGTGGTGATACACTCACAGTGGTGATACACTCACAATGGTTACACACAGTGGTTACATACTCACAGTGGTTATAAACACACAGTGGTTATGTACTCACAGTGGTGATACACTCACAGTGGTTACACACTCACAGTGGTTATAAACACACTGTGGTTATGTACTCACAGTGGTGATACACTCACAGTGGTTACACACTCACAGTGGTTATAAACACACAGTGGTTATGTACTCACAGTAGTGATACACTCACAGTGGTTACACACTCACAGTGGTTATAAACACACAGTGGTTATGTACTCACAGTGGTTGCACACTCACAGTGGTTATAAACACACAGTGTTTATGTACTCACAGTGGTTACACACTCACAGTGGTTACACACTCACAGTGGTGAATGTCACAGAGAGCAGTTGTTGTGTAAGATCCTGCAGGCCTACATGAGGCTGTTTTTCTAAGGAAGCACACAGACAAACACAAACACAGGGCCTTTATGTGTCTGTTCACTTAGATGACACTCTGCATTCTCCACCAGGAGACAATAGAGAGTGAAAGCTGAATAGCATGGATGAAAGAGAGAGAGAATAAGAGGGAGGGAGGGAGTCTGGGTGGTAGAGTGCCATGCACAGGAATGGTTCACTAAGAGAAAAGGGGTGAATGTTTTCTTTTTTTCTACAGGAGATAGGAGCAGGAGTCGATTGTTCTCAGAGAGAAAAAGAGATATTTGAATTTCACCTTTAATGCCTGTGGTAATGTGGTAATGGGAGTTATGCAAGTGAGGACTTCAGCCTACGCAGAGTGTATAAATAGTCCTCATACACCACACCAGGCAGGCTCACTCGGGTACGAGGAGAGGGTCAGTGAGTCACCCACCCATCCACAGCTGTCCGCAACTTCTGTTATCCCTCACACACACACACATCCACACATGCATACACACACACACTTCAGCACGTTCTCTTCCACTCCCTAAACACACTTCCACACTTCCCTAAACACACTGCACCTCCCTCCGCACCTGTGCAGCACATGGATCTTTGACAAGTGAGGTCATTTACAAACACACCGCCGAGGTGAAGGGTCAGGATGTAGCAGGGCAGTCACATGTCAGGAATTGCTCTTCCAGGGCTCCAGGGCAGCAGCACCATAAACACACTGAGGGCCACCTGGCGAAAGCGTGAGGACGGATGAAGACAAGGAACCATGAACAGCACACTTAGGTAGGCTCCAGTGTATTAAAGAGTACTGCAGGATTCTCATGGCTACATTACTGCATGATCCAAACGCATCAATTAAGTCATCTGATCTAAATAAACATTGTATTCCATGACACTAAAGACTAAATGGAGTGGCTGTCCTGAGCCAAAGTCTCGTCCTGCAGTTCATTCACCTGAAAAGGTCCAATCCTCAGTCCATGTGGACAGTGAGAGGAAATATTTTACCCTCACACTGTCTCCAGATTCTGTGTATAGACCGTGTATGTAGGTGACAATCTCCAGACTGTGTATATTGGTGAGAATCTTCAGACTGTGTCTGTAGGTGCAGACAGGCGTGATTGTGTGTGTGTGTCTCCTGGGACAGAAATCAGCCTCCTCACTCCTTGTATGCTGATCTCCAGTTCTTCCCAACCACTGTACCCAACCAAAACACAGTCACAACACAACCACAACACAGCTAAACACAGCCACAACACAACCACAACACAGTCACAACACAACCACAACACAGCTAAACACAGCCACAACACAACCACAACACAGCTAAACACAGCCACAACACACGCCAGTGACTCAGCCACTTACAGGGCACTTTACATCATCCACAGACATGCACGTATACTTATATACACACATACACTAACATAAATTAACATTTCTATACACACACATACACTAACCAAAATTTCTATACTCATATACACACTAACTAACGTTTATATACACACATACATACACTAACCAATGTTTATATACACACATACACATACAGTACATACACTAACAGATATTTATATATACACATATGCTCATACACTAACAGACATTTATATACACACACATGCACCCCCCCCCCCACACACACACACAATCAGCAGGGCACTGGCAGGTGTGAAAGAACACACACCCAAAAGAGGAAGCTCAGAAAAATAAGAGAGACAAAAGATATATATATATAGAGAGAATATTCTTATATGATATTCTCTCTCTCTCTGTCTTAAGACAATGGTAAAAACTGTATCTACTTTTCAAACTCTTCCACTCATACTTCAGTGTTAGGTGTGACATTTAGTGCTCAGTGCGATCATGAATCAATTTCTCTGTGTTTTCAGTCCCAGTTAAAGACGAGCTCATGACTGCATCTCACGTCCGCAGCACAGCATCAGCAGAGTCACGCAGGAATGTGGAAGTACTAAATGGCAACATTAGTGCAGCAGTTCACTAACAGCTTCTGCCATTAATAGTGGTGTTAATTAGCTGAGGGGAGATGAGGTTTACGGGTTCAGAGGTTACGAGCACAGACATAGAGCCCCGTGGGAGCAAACAGCGTCCTCCGAGCTCAGCTGATCCAGGCGATTGGAGACATGATGCTCTAATAATGAGCCAGACCTCCACCAGGGAGACAGTTACACCACTCTCACAGCAGGAGGGTGGAGAAGCTTCTGAGGGGTCTTCAGCAAAGTGATCCAGGGCACGACACCGGTGCACAGCACAAAGCCAGGGGCCCTTGGTTGCTAGCCCTGATTACCATTTGCTCACCGTCCCTCACCAGACCACAGGAATTCAGCCACAGCATTAGGCTAGTGCTGAAGGAGCCCCGGACTCTGTGTTAGCACTGTGTTTGCAGGTCTCTGTGTTAGCTCTGTGTTAGCAAGGCTGTGTCTTAACAGGGATCTGTGTTAGCTCTGTGTTAGCAGGGCTCTGTGTTAGCTGTGTTAGCAGGGCTGTGTGTTAGCAGGGCTCTGCATTAGCTGGGCTATGTGTTAGCTCTGTTAGAAGGGCTCTGTGTGAGGAGCGTGTGGAAGTCATTTTTGTATTACTTTTTGTTTAAAAATTCCAGTGACAATTCAGATTTTATTTAAACCGAAAACAAGGTCCTCAGCAATAATGTGTGATTATGAATGGCACAAGCTAGAAGATTTACAAAGCGGTATTGTGTGAGTGTGTGTATGTGTGTGTGTTTGTTTTGAGTCTATGAGTCTATAGTTCGACAAGTGCAGATCATTTCCACCACTAATATCTCTGATCTCTGCCCTCTCTGTTGGAATCACACTAATATCTCTGACCTCTGCCTTCTCTGTTGGAATCTTTCATGACATCTGCATCACAGAACATGAGGTATTAACACACTTACAAATGTACCAAATCATTATTGAACAACACCAGGAAACCTTCACAGCAAAGTTACATTTACTCTGATTTACTTTTGTATAATGACCTAAATAATGCTTCTACTTAGCTAAATGTGATGTCTAGAAGTAGTGATATTTGGGGCATCATATCCACCAGAGAGCAAGGGGGAGGGCGTACAGAGAGAAGGAGAGAGAGAGAGAGGAGGGGGAGAGAGAGAGAGGGGAGAGAGAGAGAGAGAGAGAGAAAGACAGAGCAAGGAGGGGGGAGTGTGAGAGCAAGGGAGGAGAGAGGGGGAGAGATGGAGAGAGAGAGCATAAGGGGGGAAGAGAGAGAGAGGAAAAGAAGGAGAGGGAATAACGAGGGGGGTGACCACAGTGAGAGTGCCTATCACTCCATTTGCTGTTACCTAGCAACTGCAGCAGCCAGAAGCTTTATCCATACACAAGCAAAGCTCCATCTTGCAGACCTCCATCAAAGCTCCATCTCACAGACCTCCATCAAAGCTCCATCTCATAGACCTCCATCAAAGTTCCATCTCACAGACCTCCATCAAAGCTCCATCTCAAAGGCCTCCATCGAAGCTCCATCTCACAGACCTCCATCAAAACCTCGTCTCACAGACCTCCATCAGTGCTTCCACTTTCCACAGAGAATCTTGGAGGCTTTGATCGTGCTGTAGCAGCACCATTTGGTGAACATGGAGGCTTCCTCGCGGGGGTGGGGGGTGGGGGGTTAGGGGTGTGAAAGTGCAGATGTGATCAGCACAAGTTTCAGTGTGAAATGTATGCAAAGCAAGAGTGTGTGTGCGGCAGTGCCACTGTGTGTCAGTTTGACACCTTCATTACAACGACACATCCTCCACCAGCTCAAGATCTGCCACAAACAACCACAAATCCCCCCTCTCTCTCTCTCTCTTTGGACATTAGCTTTCAGCTCATTTAATATTTTTTATATACTGGCATGGGCAAATGGGCAAACCTTTTCTCTGCTCGTCATTTGTAAAATCAGGATGCAGGACCTAATATATGTATTTTCTAGAAGACACATGATTAACTCTGTCTTTTTTTGAAATCCATATGCTACAGAGCAGTTTGTAGTATGCAAATGTGATAAAAGCATCATTTCCTAGGCAGCGCATGTCCCCGGTTCTCATTGGGTATCACAGCACCATGGAAACAGGTAGAACATTGTAACCATGAGGACGGAGAGGCTGTCTGACAGCTGCTGAGTAAGTGTGCAGGTATGAATGAGTCCTGAGCGAGATGGACCTGCAGGAGGAGGGAGGCCAGCACAGTGGGCCAAGCAGCAGATACGTGGAGCCTGCCAAACACTGCTGCCAAGGGCTTCACCTGCAGTGAGATCCCAGCTGACACGTGAAGGGGGCGTCCTACAGAGAACCCTCAGGCTGAGGTCTTGGGAGGGCAGTTAGCATGCAGGGGCGCTACCTTAGACAGGAGGAAGAGGAGCAGGGCAGGAGAACTCCCTAACACGAAAGGAAGAAGAAGGGTTGCTTCTCATTGAAGCACTGGTGTGAAGATCACGTCCTAGTTCCAGGTCATGTACTACAGGGCGGAACATTCAGTGGTCCATGTTTGCAAATACAAAACATAAGACACTCACACACTGCGTCTTCATGCCTGTTACAGTAATATTCCTCTCAAACAATAATCTTAAATAATCTCAGCCACATTTCTCACACACAGCACAGGACAGAGAAGCATTTTCCTTCTCTCTGTAACATACTTGATTTAAAAATAAAAAAATTTAGTTAGTTGAACTGAATTGTCAAATCAAGAAATCCATGTCCACAGTGGTTGAACACACCAGTCACTCAGAGCCCTTTTACAGAGTAGTAACACACTCAGTGACTAGATCAACAGAACCCCCCTCCCCACACACACACACACTCACACACACACACACATGCATGCAAGCGGCTGGAACTGAAGTTTTTACATTTGTTTTGCATGTGAACAGATACACAAGAACATGAGGTTGATCATGGGTGAAACACAATGAAGCCACACAACACTGTAGTGTTTTGGGGCATTTCAAGGTTGCAAAGGTGTACAATACATGGGCCAAAACACAAGACACCTCATCCAAAGTTGATGATTTGTGGATGGACGTCGGTATTGTCAGGGTCTGGGGCCAACATGGCGATGAATAATCAGTCCAATGACTATTACAATACAATTGTGAAATACAATAACCCGTAGATTTGGTAGATGTTACCTGTCAAACATTTGCCTGCACGGGTTATAACAGCAGGCAGACATGCGGGACTGCCCTCCTGACCACAGCAAAGCGCTGAGCACTGAGCTCCATAAACACTGCATTGTTAAAGACCGTCCGTCCATGATGGCACACTAAGGCTGTGGAATAAATAACAAGAGATGACAGACGCATAGTGGGAGCAGGTGCAGTCGCTGTGGTGCTCTGAGGAGTATTTGACTGGTGTTCACTGGGTCTGTATATGACAGTTTCTATCGACATCTTGATGCCAAAGTGGACCTTAATATTAGCTTATACTGTGGTGTCTACCATTGGCCTCAGAAAGAGAGAGAGAGAGAGACTTTCGTGGATGGCACAGCTAGGATGCCCAGGACAGCATGTGCATGACTACAGGCTGTGCATTTTTTCAAATGTAATGTTTATGGTATTATTGGATTGGTGGATTTATGTTTTTATTTAGTTTATGCATTTGTTTAGATTAGCCTAGTGTCTTTTAGGTGAGTTAACTTTTAGCCGTTTCTCATGTGGTGTCTTTTGGTTATTCTTCCCCTGTTTAGCTGAGCCAATACAGTTCCTGCTTGCTGTTATTGTCTTGTACCAGCCAGCTAAGAAAGGACTGTCAGTGAAAGAGTACTGTCCAAGGAGCGGAGAACTGGCAACACTGCTTTTCTTTTAGCTAACCAATGTTCCTATAAAACATGTCCAGTTCTTGTTCTTCCTGTTTCTGTGTTAATAAAATGGTGTTCGTGAGCAGAAATGATGTATCATCACTACAATAGTCACCTGAAACAAAATCACGTCACAGGGCAGCCCCGACCCCTCCCTCGGGGGTGTTTGTGTGTGTGTGTGCGTTGGTTTGTGTACACCCCCTGTGTGTGTGTGTCTAGCGATGTTTAGACATCTCACCTGTCTCTAGTCTCATTGCACCTGTTGTGTGTTGACATGTGTGTGTGTCCTGTCCATGCTCTTTGTCAGTTGTTGTTCGACATTTGTCCTGTGTTAGTGTAGTGGCGTTTGTGTTGGCGCTGATAATTGTCACTGCCTTAAACGCTGCTCCTGTCTCAGCATCCTGCCTGCTCGCAACGTCATCAAAACAGGACACCACAGGACCTTTGTGGACCCATGGCTGGGCAGTTATAACCCCCAGTGATGTATGTCTGGGCGGTTATAACCTCAGTGATGTATGTCTTGGCGGTCAAAAGTAGTTTCTATTTTGAATTTTATATCACAAATATAGACAATTTGATCATTAAATATTTGTATACTTTTAGCTATGAAGATATGAAATAACTTTTAGAGAAAATCTTAAATAGACAAACTAGAAATTCACTAATATCAATACAATTCCCATATGTGTGTGTTTCTTGTTTAGCAAGAACATATGTGCCCTAAAGTTGTGAACTCTGATTTGGAGTACAGTGGGGCTGTGAACTTTAAGGATTGCAAAGCACTGCTGTATTTGACCTCAAACTCAATGAAAATCACTCAGTCAAGAAGTGATATGAGAAAACGTTGTAATGTTCTAGAGCAGGTGAGCCACCTGAGCAGCTCAATACTGGAGCCGAGGTCTGCAGAGAAGCTGCGGTATATGATGGAAACCCATCAGAAATGACTCAAGCACACGGGATGCAGTGTAGTCTTAGGAGGCCAACTGGATGTCCAGAACCACCATAATGTTGTTAGCAGTATGCAAGAGATATGTATGAGGATTTCTATTGTAACTGAAAGGTCCAACTATATAATATACTGTAGATACGTTCCATCTTGTGAATACCTGAGATTCAGGAGAAGGAGACTCAGCCTTCTGTTCAGAAATGTCAGAGATGAGTCAGGTATCCTCTCTGAGGCACAGAAACCACACAGAGAAAATAAGACATACAGTTACATCATCAGAATCTATATCATGAGAAAAGCCATGCGAACTGATTGCTGAACCTTCTGGTTTAACATACAAAGAGAAAAAGCGTGGATTGAGAACTGAACCCTGGGATACTCCAATCTTAAGGTTGTGTGTTGCTGAATGCAGGCCTGGCCTGGTGACTGGTGTGATTGACCTTGGACTGACCTTAATAAGAACCAAGAGAAGACACAGCTCCTGATGCCAAACTTGGAAAGTGTGGAAATAAGCACCTGGTGATTCACAGCGTAAAGGCAGCAGACGAGGGAAACAGGAGGAGGGATGAAGACACAAAGTTCTCTCAGGCTGCTTGGAGACCTGAAGTGACTGTCAGAAGGGCAGTTTCAGTGAAACTCCCAGCCAGGTAATTGCACTGATCCATGAGTGCTGGTGCTGGTTCCAAAGCAGGTCCACTTCAGGGTTTTGGACAGAAAGGAGAGCACAGAAACTCTGTGATGGTTTCTAATATTGTTGAGGTCAAGAGAAGGTCGCTTAAGTAATCTGAGTAAATTTCAAACTGACACTTAATTTTATTGTCATTCCTACACGTATCTTGAATACGGTGGGATTAAATGTTATTCTAGATTATGATCAGCACACAACAGCTACAAAACAGCAGAACAGTACATATCTGCAGTAGTACGGAAATGTAGATGTACAGCACAACAGTGTGAAACAAACTCAGAACACATTTACAGAATTTGTTCTGGACATCCTTGTCCAGTGTGATTTGTGGAAGTGCTTTGTGTTCTTATCTAATACATCTTCATGTGACAATAGAAACTGTTAAAAATACTGTCAGGCTAATGCCTGAGCCAGAGTAGAAAAGAAGACAGTCATTTTTTGTGCATATTTAAGTGCTTAGTGACTCAGTAAAGAGGTGAGTCTTCAGTCTTCATATAAAGACAGCGGTGTGACTCAGCGGTATAGGCAGCCTGTGGAAGTTCATTCCACCAGCCAGGTGCCAGGCCAGAGAAGAGCAGTATTACATGCCTTCTTTGTATCTTGACGGATGGTGGTTCAAGTCGAGCAATACCAGCAGCTCAAAGGCAGTATGGTGGTGGGGTTTGATTAGTGCTTTAAGGTACATGGGTTCTGGTCCAGTTCTGGATCTGTGGGTGGGCATCATTGTCCTTAGGCGAGCCACTATAGGGAGACGTTGTGGTTCCAGGGGAGGACTTCGGGAAGTTGAAAACAGGCCTTGCAGCTGCTCTCAGGGTGAGATGCAGGGTTCTGGCGGCACGTCGGAGAAGGCCTGCCAGGAGTGAGCTTCCGTGTGCAATCTCACGACAACAAGGGACTGAAGAAGCATCTTCTAGCTTCCATGGAGAGAAAGGGCCGGATGTTATCCAAGAGTCCAAGATCCAAGAGTTCTCTAGTGAAATGTCAAGATCTTGACTTGGGGAACATCTCCAGCAGCATAGAGCAGCTCAGTCTTGCTGAGATTTAGTTTCAAGTGATGAGCTGCTATCCATCCAAGTGATACCTGCTAGGCATGTGAAGCTATGAGCAGCGTGTCAGTTGAAAATCAGTTGAGTATTATAAGCACTGAAGTGGTATGAGAAACAATAGAAGGCTGTGTAAGTGTTCACTATACAGTATAATTGCATAAATATGTAGGGTAATGTAGTTCTCAAGACAGAATCACACAGGACAGACTCTGTGACAACACAGAGTCAAGACAACATAATCTACATCTTTGAATTGAACTAAATCGAATTGAATCGAACTGAATATTCCCTTGGGGGAAATTTGTCCTGGACTCCAGCAGCACTGATCTGATGTATTCCATCCACTCACGACCAGCACAAACACAAAGGCACACAGCTCAAAAACATTCTTAGTAGCAGGGTTGAAAGGACATGTGGAAGAAGCTATTCAACATGGCTGTGCACATGTCCCCGCACACACAGTAGGATAGTGGCAGCAAGTCTCTTCTCTGGGCTTCCAGACTGTGGATAAAAGAACTTTTCAAATATTCAGAATGCAGTTGCAAGGTGCATTCCGGTGCATTCTGGTGCACTCTGCAAGGTGCATTCAATGTATACAGGCTTTGTGTTAATTACTACATACAAAATACACATTTGCCTTCATGGTCTGGCCCCTCCGTGTCTTTCCACCCATCTCTGGATGTCTCCCACTTCACACTCCATTCCGCTGACACCCCTACTCTCTTTGCCCTCCAGTCTCAGCAATTGGAGCTCGCAGTTGTTCTGGCCCAAAGGTCTTCATCTTCACTCTTCATCTCTGTGGTAGTTTCTTCCTTTCCTATTCCTCTCACAGTTGTAATATATCTGTTCCAGTTTGCTGTCTCTCTTTATCTTTGTTTTACAACCTTTTGCTGCATTTTAATCTTCTTTTTTTATTTGAATGTACGAATATTCTACTTTGTTGTACTTGAAAGGTCTATTATTATTACTATAAATAAATTGTTGGTGTTGATGTTTTAAAGAGCAGATAGTGGAGTGCAAAAAAGCTCATTCAGACTATGAAATGAATCTTGATGGTCCCAGTGGTGATGGAAACACTCTAAATTAGTCCAAGTAGATGCTTGGGGGGATTAGTGAGTTAATTGGTGGGATTAGTGAGTTAATGGATGGGATTATCTGCGGTGTTGGTGGCCTCCAGCATGTCGTGTTTATAGTGTGTAGGTAGAGACTCACATCACCTTCTTGTCTGCTCTCCCAATCCATTGTAGGGTCATGTGGTCTGAAATAATGTGCCTCTCATACCAGACTGTGAGACAGCTGGTGCAGAAGCTCTCTGTTTGCCCATATGAAGGAGGTGGTGTTGGTGGTGTTGAGGATGCAGGCACAAAAATGATGGGCTGACCAAGAACTCAGAGCCCTTGACTCTGTCTACTGTAGAGATGTGCATTAGAGAACGCTTGCCTTGGGTCCTCCTGAACTCTACAATTATCTCTTTCGTTTTATTTTATGAGATTCGCTCCACCTGCGTGCTAGACGATGCCAACCACTGTAGTGTCATCAGCAAACACGATGACATGATTTGAGCTGTTCCTGGTGGAACACACAGGTCAGCTATGTGAACAGCAATGGACCAAGCACACAGCCGTGACGGGTATCTGTCCAGTTTTCTGCTGCCTTGGCAGAATGGCTGAAAGACTTGAGGATGTCTGTGACATTCTGATGAACGTCTATCATGACGTCACTGGGAGTGAGAGATGATCTAGCAGATTGTGGACGAGCAAAGAACAATTTAGAGTGCTAAAGTGCTAGACACGGCAATCTATGAATGAAAACAGTGTTCCTTGGTGTTTAAAGGAAGAGAAGGAGGTGAAGGAGTTGTATTTCTTCTCCATTTCTTCTCAGCTCTGTGTAGCATCATTCTGTCAGGTCAGAGAGCATCTGAGATCCAGGAACTGGAAGACGTAGGTCAGGACTGTTTCGAGATGTCCAGGAATTGAGAGTCTGCAGCTGCTGTTAGAGCAGAAGTGAAGCACTTCTGAAAAATGGTGGCTGATGGTACGAATGCTGGTACAGATGGAGGTACTTATGGTGGTACGGATGGTGGTACTGTGCAAGGAAGGTGGATTTTAAGGTTCTATATGTAGCAAATGGAAAAGCAGAGGAAATGTTTAGTGCAAGGGAGAAGGAAACGATGAGCTGGTTTGAGAGTGGTGGCAGTGAAGTTCAATGTCTCAGTGCAGCTACGTGCATGTGTAGAAAAGTTCAGGAAGTGAAACTGACACCACAGCAGACAGATCGCTGCTAACGAGCAGCATGTGAGATGGGGAATGTGCAGGTGGGTGGAGCAGCAGCCCCTCTTGCAAACCACTCGCAGCAAACACACAGCAAATTAGCCAGTAAGATTTCTAACTGGGTGGAGAGTAGAACTACAACAACTAATCACTGACACTGGATGACATCCACAATAAGAAATGAAAAATGAATTCCTGTAAGAGGGAATACCTTCAAAAGATGAGGATAGTGTGGAAAAATAGTGTAAGTAAGAATTCTGCAGGAGCACTGTACAAATTAATAAGATGTTTAAAAATCTGAACAGGCGTGGCATAGAAGAACGACGACACAGCTCGACTGAACACAAAGCAGTTCGCAGAATGGACGACGTTTTACATTTGAGAGGTGAAAACCATTAACAAGAACATTCGCTGGATACTACGATCTCTATTTCTTTGGAATGGAATCTCGTAAGATTCTACAGCCAAAGACGATAGAGCCAAGGGACACTCAGCCACAGCCAGGCGGTATTTCTTCTTCTCAAGTTTTGTGTCTAACAGGATTCTGTGGTCCAGCTGGGTACACATTCAGAGACACTCACAAACGTAGAGTGCCAAAGAGAGGGAACAGCACAGGCCACAGCGCACAGGGCACAGGGTCATGGCATCACAGCGCTGACGGAGCCCCATGTCTTGTTAAGAGATTTTTTTCTTGTGCTTTTTCATTTATTTAAAAAAATAAAACCCAGTGATTTGTTAATCAACGCTATAATGGGTGGATACAGCTCAGTGATTAAAATCACAAATGTGTGCGCAGAAGCCAGACAGACAGCCCTGAAACACTCTACCAACAGAAACCCAGCACTACACACACAGTGTCAGCTACGAAACACACACAGCCAGGGACTAGACACACAAAAGAAACTCCAACCCTAAAATGATTAAGGAAGTAAATCAACTCAGTGGAGAATCAGTTCAACTCGTGTTCAGCATGTGCACTGGCTGCCCCAGAAGCCGATCGGTCCCGCATGGAAGCAGCTCGGGAATGAGATGAGCTCTTACATTTCACGCTGAGCGATCGAGAACCGACACTGGAGCGGAGAAAAGCAGCGGAGAAAAACACGGAGCCGGTGTGTTGGAGGCTAGAAAGCAGGGCTGGACTGTGTCTTATCCGTCAGTCAATGTTGTCCGGCCTGAAGCTGCCTATGGTGCCAGTGCTGTAGAGAGCCCCTCAGGGGCCTGTGTGGAATCAAGGCGTGAAGGGGGTTCTCTCGCACCCCAGGGGACGCATCAAATCTGAAGAAAGACACATTTGAAGCGACGGGGAAAGGATCATTAAAAAAATGACACGCCTGTTTGCATCAGCCGTGCAACGGTTACAGCTTCAAGTCTCTTTGCTTATGAGTAGAAACTTGCTTGCAGTGCACACTGACACTGGACCGTCCGCTCCAGTAAAGGAAAAAATCAAACGGTGGAGATCATCAGCTGAACGTGTGACGTCATAACAGTCCTGCGACCAACTGCAGGCCCTTTTTTTTGATGGAGCGTGATCTATTTTTCGTGATAGACAGCCCTAGATACGGTACCATGAGAGTGGTCATCCACAACGACACACTAAACATGTGCAAAAGATGGTTGTGAGAAGAGAGCTGCTACACAGCTGTGAGATCCCTCGCATGGCCTAGTTAAAAACAAGTGAGGCCAACTAAGTGAAGACGATCCCCAGCGGAGCTGCAGACGGCCCCAGACGCCGGCCCGGCTCCGCTGGCCCCCTAACCTTCTTTTCATCCTCTGGCGGGGGCCGCCCGTTGTGCCCCACATCAAAGCGGCAGACGCTGGTGCACTTCAAACGCTGCACCAGCCTGGCTGCAGGGTGAAGGTCACGGTTCCTTCTAAAGCACTCCGCTTCAGAACCGAAGCTCATCGGTTTTATGGTCGAATGTCTCGAATGCAGGTGAATTGTCACAATTTCTGTGAATTTGATCCAAGCTAAGTCATTTGAGGGAGATGTGTGAATGGCTTCGGAGTAAAGAGCTCATCTGTGTCTTGGAGTAAAGAACAGATCTGTGTCTCAATGTAAAGAGCTCATCTGAGTGTCAGAGTAAAGAGCACATCTGTGTCTCAGAGTAAAGAGCACATATGTGTCTCATGTAAAGAGCACATCTGTGTCTCAGTGTAAAGATCCCATCTGTGTCTCAATGTAAAGAGCTCATCTGAGTGTCAGAGTAAAGAGCACATCTGTGTCTCAGAGTAAAGAGCACATATGTGTCTCAGTGTAAAGAGCACATCTGTGTCTCAGAGCGGTGCAGCAGGCCGGCGTAGGCCAGAGCGGTCGGCTGAGCCAACACCAGGACTGCACTGATGTCCCAGCACAGGATGAGAGGTCTCTGCCCCCACCAGATCTGCCCGAGAGGCTGCTAATGACAACCAGAGCAAAGTCATGATTCTCCTGTATTAGCTTAGCATAAAGGCACTTAACAGCAGCAGAAGGTCCTTATGGCATTATTACACATACTCTCGTCGTGCAGAGCACCACTCAGAGAGCTTTTCATTACGTCCATGAAGCCCAGCAGATCTTTCAGTCTCATCACGCTGGTTATGGATGTTTGTAAGAGGCTCTCGACACACATCTGTCATCTGATACATTAGCAATGAGCCAGTGGTGGCTCGGACCTCCAATCCGCAAAAAAACGACAACCAGGATTCATTTGATGCTGTACCTTAAAAAACAAAGCAGGGAAGGAAGGCGTGTTTAAACTGAGATGTTCTTGTGCTAAAAACTAGTAATTGTAGATTGATTCAGTTGTAAATTGACAAAAAACGTTTTACACTCAGAGCTAATTGTCTTAGCATAAGTTACACGGAGACAACAAACCATGCAAGAATATCTGATAATGTGTAAAAATGTGTAAAAAAAAAACCAAACATGTAACACCCCAGCCCACATCCACAGTCCTTTGTGCTTTCACATATCCGGCTAATCCTGCACTGAACTAGAGGAACATACACTGGTTGTAGGCAAATGGAGATTATTTTCTACATAGTCAAAACACTCACACGTGCATATGCACACACATACACGCACACACATACACACATGCAAGCTACGCATGCACACTTACACACACAGACACTTGGACCCGGGGAGGATGTCCTACCAGCTTGTTATTCACTATGGCAGCTCTGGAAGAACACGGTGTCCTCCAACTAACACGGCATGTGCACGCCACTTAAACGCCTGTGAGCCTGAGAATGCGGTTATCCTGAGGAGACAGACAGGGAGGACACAGGTAGGACAGATTGGGTGGAGAGACAGGGAGGACAGATAGGGAGAACAGACAGGGTGGACAGACATGGAGAAAACACAGGGTGGACAGACAGATAGGATAGACAGGGTGGACAGACAGGGCTAATGGCACACAGGCTTCTCTGTGGGTTTAAACAGTAGCCCTCCGCCCGCATGTCCCCTGCTATTTCTGGATTCTTCACACTTTCATTGCAGATCCTGGTAGTGAGAGCTCAGCAGCTACCTGCTATGCTTGCTAACCAGTCATGGCTCAGGCCTTCACCTGCCCCAAAACTTCCCCACACCTGCCACACTACTGCCACACCTGCTCCGCTCTTGCCCCACAACTGCATGGCTGCCATAAGCTACTGGGATGTTCTTACCTGGTTCCTCTTCCACCCATCTACAGCCTCCCTCAACCAGGACACGAACACGACACGAAGGACAAAAGCCCTCAACGAGCAGCACGATGAGTCAACCACTTACAGCACTTAAGCCCCCCAAGGCCAGCGCGCTCTCGCTCTCTCTCTCCGTCCATCTTTCTCAATTCAATTCATTTAAATGGTGTTTTATGTCTATCATGTCTTTTTGTCTATACTCTCTCTCTCTCTCCCCTCACTCTCCCTCTCTCTCCCTCTCACGAACAGCATATAACCAAAGCATGGAATATCTTAGAATAGTAATAACAGCAGAAATGGTGTTGAGTAAAAGTTTGCAAATTATCACAATTAAGTAAACATATAAATCATTATGCAGATGAATTTATATATATATATATATATATATATATATATATATATATATATATATATATATATATATATATATATATAAACTAACAATATACAATTGACTTAACAGAAAAGTATGTGGACATTGCCTAATGTGTCTCATTTTCCTTCCTCTCTGTTGCTATACCAACATCTGTTTCAAGAGCACTTAAATTAAATTTTACTACACTAGCATGTATTAAATATTTGTGACTGTAATGACTTTTCTTGCTTTTATCTGTTAAGTAGGGTTTTCTCAGTATATATTTGAGTATATCTAGGCGTCCATACTGACTGTATCTAATAATATCTTTGCTTAAAGTTTCTTCCTGATTTTAGCCTAAACTAACTAGCTAGAGATTTTGTTCTGAGTAAAACAATGAAGCACTTTTTGTAAGTCGCTCTGGATAAGGGCGTCTGCTAAATGCCGTAAATGTAAATGTAAATGTAAATGTATACCAGGTACAATTTTTACCAGCAAATAATTTAGAATTGAATAGGACAAATGTCATGTCAAGTAACAAAGTAGTAATAAAAGTAATAAAGTAATAACTTAAATAAATAATAAATAAATTATTACATTTAAAAAAAGGAATACAACTTAAATAAATAAAATAATAAATAAGAACAATAAATGATAATAAACTAGATAAAACAATAAAACAGTAATAACAATGAGATGATTGCTATATTAAAGGGATGAAGATGATTAAGATCTAGTGAGAGGTGTGGTGGGTGTATCAGTATAGAGTGTGTTACTCACTCTCGGACGGTGATATTTTGCTACACATTTAGCAGAGAGATGCAAAATGATTGGTAATATTTTAGCTTTTGGGAGAATTTCAAAATTTAGGGTTACATTCTTAAATTTGACTGTGTCTCCACCTCTCCACTCTTCTCTCTGGGCAGCCAAGAGTCTTTGTGTCTGTCCATTTCTATGGCCAGACTGTCCCTCTCTCTCTCTCTCTGTCCCTTTCCTTCTTTCTTTTTCTCTGACCCTCTATCTCCTCCTCATCCCCCCATCTCTCTCTCTCTCTCTCTAATTGCTGGGTGGTACAGTCCTTCTCTTTTGGAAAGATGTCATTTTGCAGTTTAGACAGAGGGGGCAGTAGAGGCTCTGCTAAGCAGCTGGGAGTGAAGTTTCTGCTGTTATTCACCTGCTGCTTCTCACTGCCTCAAGCAAAATGCCAGAGACGAGGAAAAGGCAGCTCCGCATCACACACACTCACACACACACACACACCTGGAATAGGTCGATATCACACACACACACACACATACACGCAGACAAAAACCCCCCCCCACACACACACAGACACACACAACTGGCCTTCAGCCTTCCAATCACAAATACAAATGAATGCATAAAAGTGGCATTTGGAACACAGGAAACTGGGTCCTTCATGTGAATGAGAGTATGTTTGTTTATGATTAATGACCACATCAGTAATCACAGACATAACAAAGACACCACCAGAAGAGCACAGGGGAGGACACACACACACACCCTGCAAACATACAATATAAGTTATTAAAGTTATTATAGCTTATACGTTTAAACTAGTGCTAAACATGGCACTCCAGGACATCCTTCTGACATCACGTTAACATGTCCATGTACTCACATTCATGAATGTATTTTTACAGGGTCATAGAGGAAGCACTAAAACAGAAAGAAAATGCGGAACAGAGAGCAGGAGAGAGAGAGAGTGAAAGAGAGAAAAAGAGAGAGAGGCTAAGTGAGGGAACCTGCTGAAGGCCCAGCATGAGGTGTCTGGGTGAATACTAGTGCAGGCTGAGTCCTGAACACCTTTAGAATGGAACTCCATTTACAACGGGACTCTAAAAACCATTTAGAATAGAACTATAAAATCTCAAAACCATTTAGAATAGAATTCTAAAAACCATTTAGAATAGAACTACAAAATCTCAAAACCATTTAGAATAGAACCCTAACCCCCTTTTAGAATAGGACTCTAAAAAGCTTTTAGAATGGAATTCTGAAAGCCAGTGGCTGCAGCTGAAATGTCAAGCCTATTCGGAGCACTGCTCGTCTCTTTTGAGATAGGAGAGAGGATGTGTGCTTGAAGTGGGGCAAAAGGACCAGAAACCGCCCGTTCCAGCCAGCGGAGCTTCTGTGGCTGTGCTGCTGTACACATGCATATCTGACCCTTCATTATGATTCCACGAGAGACGCAGCTGTGAGCTGAGAGTGAGCAATGGCAAGTGTGTTGCTGGACCAGCGGAGGGCTGGCGGAGCAGGCCTCGGCGAGACCACGCTGAGGTTCGCTCTGCTCTCTGCGCCCCTCTGGAGTGGAGCACACTAAGGGCAGATCTGCTCTCACAGATAAGACAGAGACTAGCGTACACTGGCAGAAGGCCAGCGAACTGCACTGGAGCTTCAGCAGGAAGAAGTATTCACATCAGAAGATATGTGGTTGAGGATACACAGTTGAGGATGTGGTTTCATTGATGCTTGCTGTCATTAATAGCAAGTATAAGTGATTTATTTTTCACAAATAAGTTACATTTCAGCTCTGGTAATCAGAGATATGCTTTGATGGATGTTTGATTAATACAAGAAATCATGCCGCCATTATAATCTACACTACTTAATCATAAAGTGGGAAAACCATTATCTATGTCTTTATCCAGCAGAGAGAGACCGAGGAGAGACAGAGAGAGAATAAGAGGGAGACATAGGAGAGACAGAGAGAATGAGAGGGAGACTGAGGAGAGATAGAGAGAATGAGAAGGAGACAGAAGCGAGACAGAGAGAATGAGAGGGAGACAGGAGAGATAGAGAGAATTAGAAGGAGACAGAGAAGAGACAGAGAGAGAATGAGACAGGACAGAGGAGAGACAAATAGAATGACGGAGAGAGGATGAGGACAGATGTCAAAGACTCAGAGAAAGACAAATCATCACTCACACCATGTCACAGCTGTTATTTGAGCAAATGCTTGGAAGGCAGAGAGAGAATGAAATGTAAAATCCCTTTACCTGTTCATTCAGACCACATGGTGCTCTGTCTCAGAAGAGTTCTGTACTGCACACAATCCCCACACATGGTGCTCAGAGTAAACTACACAGAACACGCTCCCCACACATTGTGCTTAGAGTAAACTACACAGAACATGCTCCCCACACATTGTGCTTAGAGTAAACTACATAGAACACGCTCCCCACACATGGTGCTCAGAGTAAACTACACAGAACACGCTCCCCACACATGGTGCTCAGAGTAAACTACACAGAACACTCTCCCCACACATGGTGCTCAGAGTAAACTACACAGAACACGCTCCCCACACATGGTGCTCAGAGTAAACTACACAGAACACGCTCCCCACACATGGTGCTCAGAGTGAGCTGCTAAAGGAAGTGCCGTGACCTCAGCGCACACAGCGCAGGGTTACAGGTCTCCGCTGCTCCAGGTTACAGGTGCGCACACAGGTAACCTGGAGGTGCCAATGATACTGTGCTTCAGGATGTCTAATGTCTCACAACCTGATCTCACAGCTGCGAAATTCAAACACTGTGTATGAGTGAAGCAGCCTCATGGAAAATTAATGAACTGGTCACAGTGTGGGTGTAAAGGAGCCAGTATAACTAACCAAAGAGGCGAAAGGTGCATGTGGTGTGTATGTGGACTGTGTATGTAATGGTGTGTGTAGTGTGTGTGGGCTGTATGTAATGGTGTGGTGTGTGTGTGTGTGTGTGTTGTGTGGAATGAAAACATTCAGGTACTCTGCTTAGTTTCAACATAAACTAAAGTCATTGCTTTACACACCTCAACACCTCACCCTAACACACCCCACCATGTCAACCCAAACACACCCCAACACCTCCCCCACACACCTCACTGCCTCCCCCAAACACACATCAACACCTCCCCCAAACACACCTCACTCAAGCAGAGCGCTGGCTGGCTAAGAATAGGATGAGCTGTATCCAGTACCTCATTAAATCCATCGATAACTACCCACATTTGTCAGTTCAAGCAAAGAGATGAGGACACAGTATACCACGGCAGCCATCAGACAATGTCTGCGAGATATTTCTAGCTCATCACTTATGCATTCAAATCATTACCATGTTCACAAGGCCCTAATAACAGATGAGTAATGGATGCGGGGAACTAAGAGACATGACTTCTGCCAGTGTTCAACAGATAAAGTACATTCAGTCACTGCTTTGCCTACCTTGACACTGAAATCCTTGTTTCCCAAAGCCCCTGTAATAGAAGCAAATTGTGATTAATGAAATATGGGTATACTTATTTGACCCCGAAGTAAAAACGGTTTTCTTCACATTCTGAATGTATTCACATTGTGAAGCAACGCAAACAACCATAGGGTAAATCGTTACGGGTCCGTTATCGCCACCAGTTATACAGTGCAAGTTTCCTGTTCGCACAGTGACTCGCCCAGATTAGAACAAGCAGAGAAAAGCGATAAAACGACAGAAGTCGGCTACTCCGACTCTGGATTTTGTCTTTTTTTTCTGGGTGAGCAGCAAGTAGTCCACCTGTCTTTCAAAATGACAGCTTGGTTCTTATCGAGGAGAAGCGCGTTTCCGCACTAATTTGTTGCTTACCAGATGAAGTCCGTGCAGTGGCTACAAAAGGTCGGCTGCTTGAAGAAACGAGCGATGAATTTGTGGTTTTTCACTTCATGCACGTTCTTCTGTCTCAGTGCACCCTGTCGCGCGAAGCCTCTCATAGGCGCGCTTCTCTCCTCTCCATCGCTGTTTGATTGCGCCGGATCAGCCATTTTGAACGCGGAAGTATTAAAAGTTATTTTTTGGAGTGTATGTTTTTGTGATAGTTTTTGAGACCGTTTGGTTATAATATACTCCTCCTAATAGCGTTAAGCACACCGCCGCGACGTCGAGTTTCTTTCTCCGCCTAAGTTCCTTCCTTACGCACCGGTACATTGAACTGGCAGGCGCGAAGGCGCGCACACTCCGGTCTGACGCGATGCGCTGAAACTCCTCCCTCTCCTTTACCTTTGGCGACTGTCTGTCAAGTTCCATCCTCCTACCTGTAGCTTTTGCAGATTGTACATTTAAAGTCGTTTTTTGCAGTTCGGAATTATGATTAGCCTGACTATTTTGTTGTTTGTTTGGTTGTTTTGTTTTGTTTACACGGCACGTGTGTGGTTTTCTTACGTGAAAACACTGTTACGGAAAAGCGTTTATCCTTTATCATCAGTGGGCATTTTGCATTCGATTCTTTGTGTTTGCACAGCGGGGTATGTTGGGCTTCATTTCTTTCCCCCGGTCTCTCGGTTTCTCGTTTCTGATCTGATCCCCAGACCCCGCTCGGCAGTGAGTGCTTCCTTCTCGCACTTCTCTGCGCTCCTGGTGTTCAGGAGGATAATGATGTGCACGAGCCTTTCTCCGTACAGATACGTGTAGTGATCACTACTTCACACGACGGAGTAGGTCTGAGGCGACTGAGTGAAGGTGATCCTCTCAGTTTGGAGCTGTTGCAGAGTACAACTGGATTAGTGTATGAATTCTAAATCTTTATGTGCCTTGTTACATAAATGTTTGTTGAGAGCCGTTTCGTTGGCTGCTGAGCACAATCGTTTTGTTCCTGTCCTGTGACGCACAAACAAGTAGGAGGCAAAAGGACCACCAACAGTAACACACACACACACAGTAACTTACAGTCTACAGTACATTACATAGCACACACACTGCTGCATACATTACAGCACACAAACACAGTGACATGCACTGTGGAACACATTAAAACACAGTAACATACTGTTAGAACACAATAACATACTGTCTACAGCACACACATGTATAACATTACAACACACAGCAACAAGTGCTCTACAAAACACGTGCATGCACACAACACTGCAGAATGCATAAAAATCCACACCTACTACAGGGCACAAAACACCTCACCACCTTGGTGTCAACTCTACACTCTCAGCACAGAGGAAAACTGTTTCTTAACTTTTACCCGCTGCTAGAATTTTGCCACACAGAGTCTACCGGTGAAGTAGATGAACCCGTGCATGTTAACAGGTCAAAAGGTTAAGTGATGTTAAAAGTAGTCGAGCATATGATAAAAAAAGCTGGAGATACACACTGTGTGTGTTTGACCAGTTGTGCAGGCGTTTAAGGGCCTTTCAGTGCAGTTAGTTCTCTGTGCTGAAAGCACATGCAAAACTGAGCTAACGTGGGTCAAACCACTAAAGCCCTGATGTGCTTGTGTACTTACATCCTGGTCCTTAAGTTGCACTGTTTAAAGATGGAGAGTCTTTGTTTCAGTTACATTTGTTTTAATGTGCGTGTGTTCTCCTGTTACCTCTCTCTGTCACCTCCGCTGACTTGTTTCGCCCTGTCATGGTTAGCGCCTTTTATTGCCACATCTCATTCTTTGGCGACATGCTGCATATATGGGAGGAACCTTCAAGTGCTTCAGCAAGGTTGAAGTTTGAGCTCTTAAGGCAAACACAGCTTCCTTTGACTGACAGCCCCACAGTGAGAGGCCTTCCTGTGTTACCACAAAGAGCCTGACAACCCTGGGGCTGTAACTTAAAGGATTTGATATATAATATATCATACCTGCAGGTTTTACTTAAGCAGTCACATATTTGGTTTGTATTTTGTTATTGTACCCTTGGGAGGTGTGGAAGGCAGCTGCACAAAGAGAGGCGAGTGGGGCAGAGTGGCATTACTACTACCCCCACGTTCAGCACTGTAGAAGGAGAATCTACAGACCCCACCCACCCCATCCAGCAGTCAGAGGCCTTTGTGCATCTTTTACGTTAACAACGGATCGCGGTTTTGATTAATATTATTTCATGTATTTAATTTTAGCTGCTGTTTAACAATCGAGATTTCAGCAAAAACTGAAACACTGCCACCAGCTGTCCAAAGGTAAGGCTGACAGTATTAATAATAAAATAATATAAAAATGTTCATATAAAATGACGCTGAACCCAAATATTAAGACACACGTGAAAATGTGGCATTCTTATTCCTATCTGCCCACTGACTGGTCTTGAATTTAGTAGATTTATTCTTCGTCAGTGTCGCTTGGATTACGATTGGCTGCATTCAAAACTCTGGCCTCTGAACTCCGCCTCTCTACGCACCATTCGGTTCGGCGCAAACCTAATTAAAAAAGAAAACACTTCCTAAACACATCCCAGTGTTGTTGCCATGGAAATGCTGTTTGATAAATATATATATAAAGCACGAAAATGAAAACGAAGTCTTGAGAAGGATGCACAGGATCAGACCTTGAAACAAACCCGCGCGCGCAGACACAAGCAATTTTTTTTCCTTTTTCAGCAAAGACCTTATATTACACATCACGTCAGACTAAAGCCAACAGCTGAAAAAATGACTGAGGATATAACCGCAGAAGGTGCAGAACCTTCACGCTGACGACCCTACACGCAGACACAGCAGCCACGGACTCTTCCAAAACAAACCGCCATTTCCAGTAAATTGAAGTAAAATTCACAGGAATTTAGTAGTGCAGCTGTGGGGAAATTATGCTTAAAAACAAAGATAAGCATTTCAGAGTGTGCGTGAATATTTAATTAGCGTGTATTGCTGTAGCGCACCTGAGAGAACAGGTAGCGCGAGGAGCTACCGCAACCAAAGGCTGCCTCGCGCACACTTACACGTTCATACTGATAAATATATGCAAGTCGCTCTGAGTAAGAGTGCCTGGTAAATGCTGTAAATGTGCATTAATGCGCCGCGTGCCCTAAAGTCATATTACGTGAATGCTACAACCCTATTTACCTTGTGTTGGCATACTAAATCGTTTAAAAACACGGGGAAATAAAAATGTATGGTGGGAAAATTTTCCCGTATTGTGAGCTATGCAAAGCCAAATAAACTTGTAGTGATCATCCTCGCGCATTTCACTATCCATTTACATCAGACCACACTCGACCTGTCGAGACAACCGAGGAGCCAAACGTAAAATTTCAGCAGCTGGCGAAATGGCGTACTTCAATCCTATACGAGACACGAAAGCAGTACGTCAGAACAGCGATGTAGCGAAGAGCCGAACTATTTATGTACGCCAATTCTACGCAGTCTAGGCGCAAACCAGGTGGCTTCTGTGCGCAAATAGCACCCGCCTACTGACTGGGCGGGCGCGCGCTTTGCAATCACGCATGAGCCTGTGCGTCGTGAGGAAAGCGGTGACTTCGGTGAGAATGGCAGACCGATTTCGCTTTTGTATAGTACCATACCTTTCTATTTATACCTTAAGTGTTTCATGTACTCTGAAAATAACCATTGCAACGACTTCGCAGAAAACAGTTCGTGGTTATGCAGATCGTCCACAACAGAGGTTCTGTTCCAACTCAGTGCTAGGGTTAGGATGAGTAGGGTTTGGGTCTTCAGTAGTTAATTTTAGCCAGTTGCTGGAGACACTATTTTTTTTTTTTTTACAAAATAACGAAAGTCTGGGACTGCTGCGAGAAACTGTATCACGTTTACACTGGTGTTCTTACCGCCCTCTTGCGGTAAACCTTAGATTACACTGCATGTTTTCCTGCGGAGGAGGGAATGACTACCTGAATTTCAATCACTTGTATACAAATTAGCTACAAGTTAAAAAAATTCACTTTGTAGCCTTAACCCTAACCAGGTCTTACAGTAACTATTAACAGCACACAGTGTTTTAACTGAATAAACTGGAAAAAATGTTAAAGGGTTATAATACTGGGTTATCATACTTTTACCTCTCAGGTTGTCTAAATATATTTACTCAGAGATGATGCAATGTAATATTTGAACAGATCTGTTGATCAGACTCAGTAAGTGTCAGTAATGAAACTCCAATTATTAACTATAAGCCTATATTTGGAAAACAAAGAGGGATGCTGCAGATATTTCAAAACAGACATAGAAATCACTTTATTGGGTAATACAGTTTAACAATACAAAACCACCATAGGTCACGAGAACCCTACTGTAATGTTCCGTCAGACTACCTACGGTTCACCGCGCGTCACGGCTAACCTGCAGTGACACATAACTGAACAGATGATATGACCGAAGGACCATTAGGAAATAAAATAATAATAAAAAAAGTTAAAAAAAGAGGAAAGAACTAGGCAGAAACCCACTAACACCTCACATTCTACTTGTAACTAACTTCATATTAAAGAAAGAGGCAAGAAACATTAATGCAAAATAAACCGAGACCAGCACAGCAGGAAGGAAGAATGACCGATCCCCAGAGAGCCTTCACTCCCCTCCATGAAGCCCAGCCTTGGTGGACGGGGGACCGTGCACCAGTTTAGGGGCCACATGTAATTCTCTTCACATCCTGAAGAGCCGCACTACAGCAGGGAGTGGTGAGCGCTTCAATGATCTGCAGGATTCATTTAATAAAAGACCTGCCCACTACACATCTGCAGAACTTCATATCTGCACAGTAATGATGGCTGTGTTAAAGAAAGAGGAGGGCTTGCCTGGACTCATTTTGTGTTGGGACAAGATGGGGTGGGGCAGAGCAAGGAAGGAGGGCGTGGCTCCGTGTTACTGAGGCGGGGCTGGAGGTCGTTCCTCTGACGCAGGGTCAGAGGGTGGAGCTTCAGCAGGGGGTCCCGTGCTGCTCTCCGAGGGGGCGGTACTGTCGCTCGTTCCCTCATCTGTAGCGCCCTCTGCTGGCTCGATGGATGCTGGCTTGTCTGCAGCTGCCGCTGAAGGCCTCTCCTCAGAGTCCTGCGTCCCTTCAGACGCTTCAGTGGGAGCCTCGTCTGCAGTGTGGGAACAAGAGACGCAGAGAGAGAGAGAGAGAGAGAGAGAGAGAGAGAGAGAAAATGGCGGAAGGAAAAGTGAGAAGTGCTCGAACACACACCACATATGCATCGTTTCCCGCGCTGAACCCCCCTGGTGGGGATACTGACCTGTCTCCATAGGACTGGGTTTGTCCTGCTGATCTTTAGGCTCAGAGGTGGTGCTGTTGTCAGGGTGGGCGGAGCCACTGGAGCCCTGCTCCTCCTCCTGAGCCGCTCGCTCTGCCTGCTCCGCCGCCTCCCGCTCACGCTCCTCCGCCCGCCGCCGTGCAGCCTCCTCGGCCGCGGCCATCTCTGCCGTCAACTTCTCCATATCCACCTCCACCTTCAGACTGCACAGCTACAACAAACACACACACATGCACAAAGTTATGCAACTTGAGCAATAAGGTCATACATGTCATACTTTCGTTTGTCATTTGAGTCATGGAACAGGCCAAAGCAGAATGACTTACATGCTTACACAGCAGCCACATGTGCTGCTATTAAACAGTTTGTCCCCAAAAAACCCCAAACAAACACTGCTCTCCGGCATGAGCAGTGGCGAACCACAGCTCCTCCTACCCGCTTCAGTTCATTATTGAAGGACTCTGTGGACTCCAGGAACCTCCTCTTCTTCTCCTGATGTCTGTCCTCGATCTGAAGCAGCTCAGCCTCCAGTTTCCTCTGGAGAAACAACGCAGGCATCATATGACCAATCAAAAGGCATCATAGGCAACATTTGAATGATTAAAGCCACACACCATACAGAAAGAACTGTGTGCACACATCGCATAGGCCGCATAATTTCTGAGCTCCTTTTTATGGGCCACATATTTAGTATTTTAAACGAACTACTTTTTGAAATAATTCAATGCACTAATTGGCAACACGGCTAATTTATGCATACATGTCAGACCTGGGGGGGGGTACCTGATGCACCATGAGGGACTGGACCTGCCGTTTGAGGACCTGCATGCGTGCAGTGGTTACCACGGAGCGCACATCTGGAACCACCACCTCACTCAGGATATCACTGATCAGTCGGTGGTTCCTCTGGAAACGAGCGGCTGCTGTGTGCTTCATGGAGAAGCCGTCGTCATAGTCTACACACAGACCAGCCTATCAATCTACACAGCCAAATCACACAGACCATCGTCTACAGAGATCAGCCCACAGACAAATTTCAAAAAGGTGGAGTGGGTCCTCCAACATTTTGCAGCAAGGTTTTCCTAAATGTAGGGTCCACCCAGCTATGACTAATCCAGGGTTACGATCAGGGGAGAGAGAGAGAGAGAGAGAGAGAGAGAGAGAAAAAAAAAAAAACTTGGGTAACACACAAGTTATTACACAACAAATATATACTTCTGAACCGTGAAAATCTCTAGAAAAGGCTGCATCTTTGTGTTCTAAGGGTGCTAAGAGCACACGTGGGTGTGGACACCTCACCGTCAGGGTCTTCAGCAGGTTGGATGCTCATGTAGGGTTCGCCTTTGTCCAGCCGAGACTGCCTCTGTCTGCTCTCCTCCTCCAGAGCAGCCTCCGCACGGTTCTTAGCGTTTACGTAGGCCAGATAAGCTGGAGAGTTGTGGTAGGCCTTCAGAGAATCATTATATTCAATCTGGGGAGAAGGACGAACCAGAGGAGTCAGGGAGCTGAAGTTAATGAACGCCACCATCTTCCAGAAGGCTTCACTTCTCCCCTCACTGACCTTTTCGGCTTCGTACTCGTTTAGGTAATCCTGTTTCTCCTCGTCAGTGAGGTCCCTCCACATGCCACCGATGATCTTCCCAATCTCCCATAGCTTCAGATCCGGGTTGGAGGCTTTCACTTGGTCCCAAACCTAAGACAGGAAACGGAGTCAGACCCTGGAGCGGCCTGCCGGTGTGGGGAGGAAGTACCCGAGCTGGAGAGAACAGCTCCTCGGCCAGAGAGAAGAGACACGCTGACCACAGCCAGGATGCTGGGCAGGACCGCAGCAAACACAAGCCCGCTTATCAAATATTGCGTGAACAGCTTACTGAAGGGATTGGTGTGTTTTCCCTTACTATGGGAGGCATTTCCCTGCCCACACACTGTAACGCAAAGATCATTTCAAAATGGAGGAGTGCCCATCACTTTAAATAGCAACTACAATAATTCAGACCATATTAACATTAGTTCTTTTGGACCAAAGCATTCCCAGACCACTATCTATAATATTTCCATTTAATGTATTAAATCCACCGTCATTATAGAAAGGGCACGGGAAGACGAATTCGATTTGTATGTTGATTAAGCACCAGCTTAAGTGGTGCACTTTCAGTCTGTGGCCATCCAGGAAGGCTGTTTAATGGGTGCTGGAAGACCGTACCACCTACCGGTGGGGAGGGGGGTGGGTTCCCGACGGCTCTCAACCTGATCCGGCTGCGAGACCGAGTCTCTCAGAACAAGCAGCAAAAGCAGACACCGTGGGTGTCTTACCTTCCTGCTTACCTTCCGGCTATACCGCATGTAGGGCATCAGAGGCTTGTCAGGCGGTTTCGGAGGCTTGGGAACAGTGATCCCTGAAGAGTTCTGGGGGAGAGAGAGGAGCAGAGGTGCCCAAGCCGTTGGTTAGTGGGCAACCAGACGGATATGCAGCACGAGAGGGGGGAAGGGGGGTTGGGGAGCACAGCAATGGAGGATTATGGGTAAGGAGAGGCACAAGGAAAGCACACAACTGAAAATGAGGACAGCATGATCTGATTGGACGAAGGGACATATCTAACAGACCAAACCCAGCAGAGAGGGAGCGTTTTCTTTTCAACACACACATCCATGCATAGTTTTAATGCATTTCAAAGACAAATAGGCTGTCTTTGGTTTGGGGTATTCTACGTGGCCACTAGGTGAACATGCAGAACAGGACACCAGCCAACAGCGGAGGATGCTTAACATCTAAGCCGAGCCTCTAGCGCCGCCCTGCTGCCTGACACTGGCATGAAGAGCCATGCGCGCCCATGGGCATCAGCACTCGTGCAGAATGAGGTGACAGGATGATTGACGGAGGGGGGAGGGTACTTATGGTAACCAAATCACTCAGAGAGAACAGAGCCAATAGCCTTTGAACTGTGGGGGGGAGGGGAAGTGACGGATTTACAGAAGTGTGAAAGGATAATGGAAGCAACTAGTGCTACCAGTGACACGAACCCTTCCTCTACCCAAAAGATCCTTCTCCAACTTACGAAAGCAATCTACTGAATAAAACAGTGAACGTTTTATTATATTGTGAATTGGTGTCCGAGCAGCTAGCATGGCAGGTTTGGCTTTAGCGTGATCTGGTGTGGGATTCTCTCTCCTCTGCTGGGGCTACGGCCCTGATGGCCATCGGTCCTACCATTACCCTGCTGCTCCCGCCGGGGTTCCCTCCCAGCCTGTAGTTGTTGTAGGCCAGATGGCTGTATGGGTTGTACCCCACAAACCCAGGGGTGGTGGGCATTTGCTGATGGAGACAAATGAGACAAAACACGAATGAGAAATGACACAAACAAGGGAGGAAGGGGCAAACAAATAAAGGGAAAAAAATGAAAAGGACAATCTTGCTTCTTTTTTATGATTTGCATAAAACATGCAAAAAGCGGCAATCTCTGATAGCAGCACAAACTTGGACTCTCCTACATCCGTTTGTAGTGATGCCACAGACACTGTGGGTGCACTGGGGAAGGGGGGGGGTGTCAGCCCTGGGCAACGTCGATGAGATGGTAAAAGGCTGAAAGCCTCAAAGCTTAGAGCATAAACCAGAGCACAGAACTTCTAGAAAAGACACGCCAAGTTCTTCAGATCTTGCCAATGAAGGCTAAAAATGGGAACTTAAATCGAGAATATTCCAGCCACCCAATGGAACGCATCCGCCACCCTCCCGCAACCCTCTCCACAAGCTTCTGGGTGTCTTAAGGTTTGGGGTGATGGAGGGGTAGGGGCATTTATGGATGACCAACATGTTGTGGAATACTTACTGTTGTGGGGGCTGGGGCAGGGGGAGGAGCATAGGAAGGCCGCTCTGCATGAGAAAGAAGGGGAGAATTTAATTGGTTGTAATGAGTTGCAGAATGACCCGCTTGGCTTTGTCCAAGTAGCAGCACTAAAGCCTACTTATTCGTCACATGTGCTTCAGTTCAAAGTGACTTTGCTTTAATGGCCATCACAAATGTAAACACATTATTCCCCAAATGATTCAGTTCTAGTGTGTGTGCGCCCCCATTTATGATATGTCACAATTGACATTCGGATCAACAGGAAAGAGTGCAAGATTCATATACAGGGATGTTAATATTTTAGATACTAATTTCAGTCAAATGCCACATTTACATGTAAAGCCACTATGTTTGACACAGATGGGGGGCCTCGTAGGGGATATAAACGTAGTGGTCAAATCACAGTTGAAAGGTGTCCTTACTTGACATCTTGTTTGTAGGATTGAGGATATCAGGCTAACCCCATCATTTGGTTCTGCAATAGGGTAAAGATTTATTAGACGAATAGGCATGCTTTCGGTCACTGGCGGTGAACATAATCACTCACACGCTGGCAAGGGATCGTATGGTGGTTTGGGACAAAAAAATAAACCCGTATGAACAGCAACGATAAAGCACCAACAGCACGTCATATCCGAAAATGAATGTCATTCTCACTCGTCAGCTGTAACTCGTCAGTATAGTAACTAACCTACGTTATCGCTAAAGTTTGCCAACATACAACTAGCAAGCCAGCTAAATAAGAAGTTAATCAAGTTAGCTAACCAGTTAACTAGTTAGATAAATACAAGTAGATCATTGGTAAATAAGAGATAGCTAGCCGACAACGGTACACGTTTGATAAAGGAGCTGTAAATTCAAATTATATATATTTAAAAAACGTCAGCTAGCTAGCGTTAACAATAGACAAACCGCACCATCCGAAGCTGTTGGCTAGCTAACGAACAGCCTAGCTTTACTTTAGCTATTGCTAACTAGCCAACATTTGAGGCCTTCGAGTGTGGGCAATTTAGCCAGCCAGCTAGGCAATTTAGCCAGCTTGTACGCTAGCCAGATAAAACCAGGCATATATATTTATAATTATAAACCAGCAAATCATCCTTAGCTAGAGTTTCTAGCCCAGACAACAACCCCGGCCACTTTAGGAATCAGTGAAATGGCGACCGTATGCGGACACTGGTGAGGATGGACCGGGTTCAATGCTAGCACGCAGGCAAACAATGAATGGAGGTTCTTCACATGATGGAGACACATCGATATGGCCGGCTGGGCGCATAACGTTAGTCCTCATTACCCGATTAACACCTCGACTTACAAGAAGTGTGACGCGCACACTGTGGTGGCTTTACCGTATAAAACATGAGCCGTAATTTTAAGCAAGAAACGCCAACAGTAGCCAATTAGCATGGCGGCTAACCTCGTAGGATAATCTAGTTATTCGGTGATTGAACTGCAGGGCAGCAGCTAGCTCGTTGGCTAACCAGGGCTTCCCGCTGGCTAGTTACCAGCACAGGCTAGTCAGCTAACGTTAGCTCGCTCGACCCCTTATAAAGGCGGGCAAGTAAACGAACATTACTGAGCAAAAACATCGCGAGTTGTCATCGCGAGCTGTTTTTCTTGGCATACAGCAAAAAAGCAAAATATCATTTTAAAATAAATATACACGATCAGGGGATGGAAAAAATTAGGCTTAAAAATACTCACCCAAGACTTCTTTGTTACCTCAGCGATGCGCCACCGGCGTCTGACAGGTTAGCGACTCGGACTTCGGTCATGAGCTCCTCACTGCACCCTACTGTACGGATGTAGCAACTACATGAAGTCACTGAAAGCGCCTAGCAACGCTTGCTAAGATCCATACGTTCACAAGCTAAATTAATTGATTTAATCAAAGTTGCATTTACTAGACGCCACCTTTTTCATTATTGTGTATAGCTTTATTATAGATAGCTATAGATTATAAACGAAAGATAAAAAAAATCATTGTTTATATCGCCTAATCCTAGCTAGCCAGTCTGGTTAGCTATTTGTCCCGAATTTAAAAAAAACAACTTACCAATAAATACAACATCAAATCGTTAAATTGTATACACTGACGAATAATAAGAGATGATTCGGATCTGAATTCCCTTTGCTGTTTGCTGTCCACTGTTAACGACGATTTTAAGGCTAGAGTATGACTAGCTCCGTCTGTTGCTATGGAACATGGACCGGTTTGACGGCATCGACATCACTTCAAGACTTAGATCGGACGAGAACACGCTGGCCACAATCCTGCTATGTTTTTACTATAGGACAATAAAAAAAAAAAGAAATCGTTTTTTCACGATTCCCAGCGGGCCACGCAATATGGAGGCTTATTCAACGGCCAGCTGGCGTTTGTTGGACAGATATCACTCAATTCATTTAGGGTTGTGAACAGTGATTAAAACGCTACGTGCACAAAATATTACACTACAAAGTCTAAAAAATCCACTACCTCTGATATCAAAGTTGAATTTATTTCAAGTGTATACATAAAATGTACACAGTATTGACCTTCTGCAACCAAGCCTAGTTCAGAAGGTCAGCTGTCTGTCAGTGTAACAACTGCAAATACAAACCATTGCTTTACTTGTCCTTGAAGGATATTATAAACATGTAAACCAGTAAAAAAAGTAGTTCGCAATCCTGTGTCCTCTTGTCCTGTTTCTCACAGGTGTTTTTATTTGTCAACACTCAACCAAAGTGTCATCCTACACGGCATTACTTCAGGAGCCATTCGTTCACTAGAGAGAGAAAAAAAACCAACGTATGTGTATATATATATATATATATATATATATTCAAATAAAAAAACAATGACAATATTGTTAATGTAGTCAAAAAAGAGCTCTAGTCATGCTGTTGTCAGTAGCCATGCAAGTGGACACTGTGTGTGTGTGTGGCACACAGACCCCGGTACTGCAGCCTAAGGACGCGGTTGTTGGGACAGTTCCGCACGGGTTGTTGGAAGTTGATGTTTGTGCGGATGCAGCGCTGATGAAGAGGATGAGGTGGCCGCATGTTATCACTCATACTGAGGAAGATCTGAGATGGCTGGTTCTGACTGAGGAGACGCAGAGACTGCATCTAAAGCAGATGTTCAAGACACAGGGAGGAGCTGTAAATGCACATAAGCTATCCAGGAAATGCAGGGAATGTTAGAGGCAATGAAACAGATCATACAGACACCTGTCCAAAAAAGGTTACCGGTGAAGAAAGCACAAGCATGTTAAACTAGTGGGTTTGCTTGTGAAGGTCTAGCCTTGTGAAAGTCTAGCCTCCGAGTTCACCTCCATCTGAGAGATGTAAATTGGTTTGTTCATCAGGATCCAGGTGGCAGTCTCAAGGCATGGAGGAACAGTCATAGACCCTTCATATGTGATGAAACCTGCAGTCTCTGGATACAGCTCTTCTAAGTTCAAGCCCTTCAGTAAGTATGCATCATCTGGAGGAACATTTGTACAGCCAGATATGGGAAATTGGAAATGCAGAACACAGTCATGATAAAAGAAAACATGCTGCAATCTTTCAAACCTTTGTTACTAATACGATGACAACAGAAACATTTGTACAAAAAATATACCACTGATTGTTTTGTGTATCATGTGTCTAGGTTGTCACATTTCCCAGACACAATCTAATCAGCAAATATCTATTAGACCAATAGCTGGAGACCAATGCCAGTCTTACGTTTGTATGTTATTCTGGTGATGGTTTCTCTGCTCAGCATCCTGATTAGAAACAAATTTGTGGGCTCTGATATCTGGAAATGAAAACAAAATATCTGGAAATGAAACCATTTTAATGCAGCTGCATCAGGTCCTCTCTGTAAGGCTTTGGACAGAAGTTATGTGAGTTGTTCAGTGTTTCATCCCTGTACAATCACAGTATGAGTCTGAGACACTATAATTCTGGTGTTACCTAAAATAATCTTCTACGTATAGAAAATGCTCAGTCCTGGCTGACCTTCATGAATATAGAGATGACTGCAATTCCATTCGGCCTCTTGGCTGCATCACTGTAGTTTAAGTACAGGTCTTGGTTGTAGTGGATGAGCTGCACCTGAAATGAAAGAAACAAGGACTTCTGAAAAGAGATAATAACATCTGGAACTCATGATGAATTATACTTGCAACAACTTGTATTTCCTTCGTTTGCACAGTAATTAAGTGATCCATCTGTCATAAGTTCTCCATCTGTCAAGTAGCCAAAAACTGCTAATACGAATATTAAAAGATAAGGATATTAAAAGTCCAGATCCTCTTTGCTTCCCACCTCTTCTATCAGTTTGTCTCTCAAACTCAGCATGGTGGAGTGACAGCACTAAATCGCACTGGACAGACGGCTGGAGTGATTTTCAGTAGCTCAAAATTGCTTTCAAACTCATAATAAAATATCACTTGAGTCATCAGTTATAATGAGTTTGGCTGTCAGCTTCAAAATTGAGTTGTTTGGAAGCTGTTGCCCAAATAACCTCATTTGGAAGTAGAAGAATTTAGAAGATTTTGCTGACTGTGTCACACCACAGCAAAACAGATGGAGGAGAACTCTGTCTTTGGAGAAGACCCAACATAATGAACAGCATGCTATCATCCACAATTAAGGCCCATTAAACTTAAGGCGCAGGGCACTAGAAATGTGCTCCAGGTTTTTTCATTTAAAGGATTTAGGGCCATTTGAAGCTCTGCTTATTTCTCGGTAAACACACCTATGTGCGCAGACTATGCTGTCTGAAAGACAGACGTACAATCAGTCAAACAGGAGCACCTTACACTATGCACAGTAATGCGGTCTGTATGCTACGTTAATGCCTTCCAGTCGCTTCTAAAGCTCAGAATACACTGTGTTCCTGATAAAGGGAAAGTGCTCTCTAAGACTGCAGATAAGAGAAGCACAGCTCGAAGATGAGGGCCTGCCTGCAGTGCTTTGATGCTGAAACTTTGAAATGTTTCCAATTTTCTGCTCATAAAAACAACAAACAAATGACAACAACAGTAATGGAATTGTTCAAGCAGTGTCTGCTCATCTCACTGTCAGTTTTATGCACGGCCCAAAGCTCTGTTGAGGTGTCCAAGATGGCCATGAAATGAATGAAAAGCTGGTTGGAGTGTCAGCGTAGCATCCACCACGTGGTGCTCTCACCTCTCCAGGAAAGGCTTGTCCGTTCAGGAGGTGCTCAGAACCCTGGCTGTCTTCACTACCAAAGTGCAGTCTGATCTCCTCCAACCTGTAGCTGTAGCTGAGTGGTCCTCCAGACACGTTCACCAGGTGGGACTTGTCCGGCCACAGGGACACGTGCCGGCCCGTGTTGTACATGGTCCCAGTAATCTGAAAGCACACGCACCATTACCTTCCCTCCCACCCGACCTGAAGCATCCGGTCCACAGATCGCTGTCCATCCTGACCCCCTCCACCGCGTCTTAAAAACACTCAAATGTAACTTGTAAATAACATGTTCTCAGCTGAGAGCAGAGCAGTGAGTTAGCAGTGACCCAGCGGTGGGTCTGTTCTCGCTCGCCTGCCCACGACCAGTGGTTTTATCTGCGCTGCTGAACTGAAGAGCTCCAGCAAAGGGAATTCCTAGAAATAGCAGCAGCTGCTAAAGCAGGGAGCAGATGGACGAGAGTTTCTCCGCTGAATGGTTTAGGAATGCAGACTGGGATGTGAACGCTGGAATATGGGAAGTGCGGCAGGTGCAGCTACTGAGCCTGGAGATAATATGCAATGCTGAAACAACCTTTTGTTCCAACTGCTCTCATGTATTTAAACAGCAAAGATCAGATCTGTAAATGGAAACTAACACCTGGTCTCTCTTTTGGTTGTTTGGTCGTGTTCAGACAAATTTGCTAGTTACAATCGTAAAGAACAGTAAAGATTTTTCAACTGTGTTCAGGAGTGATCAGGTGTGTACAACTGTGTTCAGCTATGTTCAGCTGTGTTCAGTTGTGAGCAGATGTAGGTAGAATCATTGTGAGGCAATTCAGTTTCTTCATGTGGGATCATATGAGGTTGACTTGAATTCTGCTGATTCTTCGAGCATAAGAGAGAAAGCAATAAATTCAGCCAAACATTTTATTTTAATATGCTTCCAGTTAAAAGAGGCAGTGTGTGTTAATCACAGAGTTGAGACTTTAACTAACAGTAAATGTGATTACCAACAACACCAGGCAGCAGACAGCACAAAAGGCAACGTGAAAGCAAAATGAAGGATTTTGTCAAAATAAAAGTCTCAGTACACTGAAACCTTGGCATTTGCTTTCAATGGATAAACTAAGTTAGCTGGCATTGATTATGTTTTTGATTGAATATTTGGGACTTGAATTCCGAGGAGTCAACCTCTTCAACTGCACACTCAAAAGTCCATGGAGATTTCTGCAAGTTACTATCACTTTTAACGGTGAAGAAAATAATCTCTTTCTGAGCTTAATCTATAGCCATTTCTTTCAGGGCTTTACTAGAGATATGCATCTCTCTCATCAGGGCTTTGCTAGAGAGCTGTCTCTGTCTCAGTGCTTTGCTAGAGAGCTGCGTGTTCGTCAGGGCTTTGCTAGAGAGCTGTCTCTGTCTCAGGGTTTTGCTAGAGAGCTGTCTCTGTTTCAGTGCTTTGCTAGAGACCTCTCTCTGTCTCAGGGCTTTGCTAGAGAGCTGCTTGTTCGTCAGGGCTTTGCTAGAGAGCTGCATCACTCAGTGCATTGCTTGAAACCAGTCTCTCTCATAGTGCTTTTTAAGAGACCTACATCTCTCAAGGCTTTCCAGAGAGCTGCATCTCTCTCAGGGCTTTGCTGGGTGATGTGTGTGCATACCAGGCCATCAGTACAGATGGCGGAGCTGCCTAATCTCCTCCAGCAGATGCACAGCAGTACTAATCATACAACAGGACTTTAAATCAGGAGTTAACTCCTTAACTCCTGATGCATGCACCCATGCTGGGTTCTTTTCTTTGTAAAGTTTGAAACATAATCTCCCTTAGCTTTGTGAGGATCAGACCACTCAGTTTAAGTGCAGAATCTCAGTAATATGGCTGAGTTCTCAGTGTGCAATCTAAACTGAGCTCTGCAGTTCTGAGAAAATCAAAACGATTCTGTGACCATTTGCTCCATTCATAAGCAAAAGGTTTATAAAAATTCCGTCAACTGTGATTTTTACCTTTATCCACAGCCCATATTCCTTTTGCCTATAAATCTGAGTCAGGGTGAAAAATTAGCATACCAAAAAAAAAAAACATCAGCTAGACATGCATACCTGATCTTTTTCATATGCTAATCTTCTCCCCACTTGCAGCCTTTGTGTTAGTTTGGATGAATGGGATTAGGTTTGCCTTTTGACTGAAAGTTCATTGTAGTATTGGATCTGCAACATGTTCTGGCCGGCTGCTATAGTAGAAGACTGTGGGGAACTTGTATGATGTAATGAAGTTGGGCTGCCTGGTAAGTCGTTCTGGGGGGCGGGGACAAAATGTAAATTTTTCATTGCTTTGCAATGTTCATATTTTCAGACTGTTTTAAGGATCCTTTGGGCCTGGCTAAGAGAGAGTAGTGTAGTCTAGTGCTGGAGCCAGAGAACTCAAAGCAAGGCACCATGCTTCCACTTCCTGTCTCACCTTTCGTCCTCCTGTGTGGACACGTAGAGGGTTGAGGAAAGGGTCAAAGATCAGACGCCTGGTTTCAATGTTTACAGGTGACTGTCTTTTTCCAATAGCACACAGGTTCCATGCAGTGTTCACCAATCCCCAGAAAGACGGCACTGAGAAACACAGTGAGAGAGAGAGAGAGAGAGAGAGAGAGAGAGAGAGAGAGAGAGAGAGGACAGAGAAACTCTAGAAACTCTTACATACTCTTACATGAGACTGAGAACTGGGTGAGAACAATTTTGATTGACAGAAAGTAAGAACTTTCATTAAGAAAGACATGCTCTGCAGAAGTTATTGTATATTTTGGTGAGGTGGTGTGTGTGTGTGTGTGTGCTTGCAAACTTCCAAGGTATTAGGGAAGTGTATTTTATTATATTTTTGATCACCATCTAGTATAAGACTTTACAATAGATACATAAGGAATTTTGGTTCAATGTAGCATACTGGTTTGAAGATCAACAAATAAAATTGAGAAAATAAATGCAAATATCACATTACTATTATGATAAAGCCTGTGATTTCCCCATAATTTTAATTAGTTAATTAAATGTAGCATTATATAATTTTGCTTTTCCACAGCCATGGTAATCATTATGACAGAATTATAACTAATAATGGTCTCTAGGTTAGAATAAGCTGTTTTCATGCGGCTTTACTCAAAGCTCTTTCCCTGTGGGGCCCAAACAAGCAGAAGAGGTCTGTTTGTACCTGAAATGGGGTGAAGAGAGACCGAAACACCTGAGCAAAACAAAACATCTTAACAGCTCCATAATGGACATCGGTGCATTAGGGTTAGAACCTGCTTTGCAGTTTTAAATTTGAAGAGAAACCCATTATTACTGGATGTAGACTCATTACAGGTTGCACCTCTGTCCAGAGTATAGCTGAGGCAGACAGCAGAGCCTAGAGTCATTATGGAGATAGCAGGGGAGAGAAACCCTTCTGAGCCCAGCATATGAGAGAGGGATTTTTTTTGCACATCTGCAGAGAAGGAGAGACTCTCTGAGATCAGCAGAGAGGATAGAGAGTCTCTCCAAGATCAGTAGACAGAATAGAGACTCTCCAAGATCAGCAGACAGGATAGACAGACTCTCTGAGGAAGCCACCACACCCATTCCAACATCCAGACGATCCAGACGTTGTGACGAAATGCTAAAATGATGTCACTTAATGTTTCATTGCTGTTACTTTATGTACTTAATGCATGTTACTTAATGCATTTGTGTTTTTGTATCTGCCATAATGCATTTGTGTTTTTGTTTAATGCAACCATGTTCTCAAATGTGCTTTTTAAATTCTTTGCTTTGTAGATTCTAATGTGATTGTAATGTGATTCTAGTGTGATTCTAATGTGATTTGACTCTCCATGTCACACGTCTTTGAAGGGAAGCTCCAGGTTTACACAGATGAAAGATATCAATCTAACAAGCACAATGTTGGCATACAGTTTGCCTCGACTGGTGAATCATTAAAAAGTTAATCTTCTCTGGATAAAAAGACACCCTGAATTCAAGCACCACTGGTTAGACAGTGAATTTAAAGGAACGAGGCTGCTCCTCACATCTCACATCAGAACAGGAGGATGGAAGCCACAACAAGGCCAGCAGCTCTGCACACAGTGGCCCTGTACAGGAGACTGGCTAGAGAAGCCATTATGTAAGAAACAAAACATCAAAGCACATCTGGAGTTTGCTTGAAAGCAGAAGAGACACTCAGCTAAAACGGGTTATAAGGTTTTGTGGTCAGATGGCACGAAAACTGAAATGAAGGCTTTTAGCCAAAATTCGAAACGCAATGTGTGAAGGTTTTATGGTATATACTGCAAGTCAACTTGCTTCTGTCCACTAAAATCCAGAGCTTGGAACATTTTTAACAATTCAAGAAAACATTGATCCACAAAACCCTAGTGTTTCTCAATCCAATCTAAAATCTGTGGAACTATTTCAAAAGTGTGGTCCACAAGCATCATCCAACCAACCAGAATAACCTGGAGCAAATGAGCAAGGATGAACGGACAAATGTCCCTCCTAAAACAGTGCTGGCGTAAAGATATCCCAAGAGATTTAAAACTGTTACTGCAGCAAGAAGTTTTATGTTTAAGTTAATGTTTAACATCTATTGTTAGCTGTGGCTATAACATTGGCAAAGTACAAAGTGGACTAGTTTTCTAGCACACTATTCTAACAAAATAGCAGAGATCTAGGAACCATGGTATTTCTCTCAGGAGTAGGACACAGATGCGTATGGAGCTCACACAGGGATGTAATGCATTTTTTAAATTGGATGACTATTTTAAAAAATCTGCCTTGCACAGACCCATGATCTTTGTCTTAGTTATCTCTACTCCTTACATTTACATTTACATTTACATTTACGGCATTTAGCAGACGCCCTTATCCAGAGCGACTTATTTCCTTAAAATGAAATAATTCAGCGGACCACTCAAACTTTGTTCAGATGTTGTAATGTGGCTTGTGACAGATGCTGGGTTGTAAACTGTGTTCTGGTAAAATTAGACCGGCCTAGTTGTCTAGTTACGTTTTGTCTAGTTTAGACAACTAGGCCAGTATGGAACATTACTGCACTTTATCTTCTGTGTTTTACTCCATTGTATGTACTTAAGCAGAATCAGTTCTGTCTGTCAGGTATGTTCAATACGAGGACGTACCTGTCGAGGACGTACCTGACGAGGACGCACCTATCGAGGATGCACCTGTCGAGGACGTACCTGTCAAGGACGCACCTGTCAAGGACGTACCTGTATTGATGAGTGCACATGTAATAATGACACACCTGGTATTCTCTTACCTTCTCTTACCTTAATGGAGACCAAATTATTTGACTTTAGGAGTAGATAAAGCTGTGTGTCATTTCCGTAATGATGAAACAAGATAATATGCTAATATGATAATATGTATTCTGAAAAAATTACCTAGAGGAAACATAATGAGACAAGGACTGGTCCAAACATGGTCGCCGAGGAACCCCACAGCCTGGGTAGCAAAAGGAGAAATGTTGTTGGCCACATTAACGGAGAAGGCGCTGTGATGAAGCTGAAGATGAAGCAGCCCTGTGGTGATCCTCCAAGAATAATGATGAACTAGAACTGCATTTTTAAAGTAATCTGGGACAAATTGCACCAAACATGGTGTTTCTAATGGATAAAACACTGGGACCAGTTCTATAAATTGTACCTGTAAGCTATTTGACATTCTCAAACTTAATTAAGTTAATAAATAAGTGAAAAATCATCACATATTCTAGATGACTCCTAAAATTATGTATTATGTATTTATCACAGAGGGATGAAGAACACAATTATTTGCATTAACTTCAACAACAGCTGTCTGTGCACTGTGCTGCTAACATTCTTGCTCAGCTTTTCCACTTTCAGTCCTGACAGTCCAAACAGAACCACTGAACCTGGGTTGAGATTTGAGCTTATTTTTTCTATATGTATAATTTAGTGTCCACATCCTAAAAAGGTTTCTAAATGTAATGTTAGAAGAATGTAATGTTTGCAAAGCAAAAAAGCAAGTGAATAATGATAATCCACATTGTAGTAACTAGTAAAAACATAAGTTATCTCAGAATAGTTTTAGATGTCAAGTTTAGATGTCAGGTTTTTAGCATTATGTTTAATTACTGCCAATACAAAAATAATTTCCATCTAACATTCTGCTTAACTTTTGGGTTGTTCTAGATAGTTAATATTCAAGTTCAAATATCAACAAAATCAGCATGACCCCAAAACAAGGCCAAGCTGAAATTTTGTGTGGCCAACCTTTGGGTGCGGCCAGGTCTCTAATGTCAGTGCAACTTTACACCACTCATCGAATTGGACTGGGACACAAAACATGTTACTTTCTCTAAAAACATCTTCCAGAAAATGAAGACAACCTCAGCAAAGGTAAGTAAAGTGCACACAGCATATGTTAGCTTATATCTTAAAGAGATCTACAGTGAAATGATGAAAGAAAGTTAGGTCACGCTGCTGTCAAAGGTCATAGGTGAAGGCTGGCCTAACAAGCATTGGAAAACATCCACAAAGCTTAGCAAAAGAAATGCAGGGATGAATCTCAAATCAAAGACATCACCTTCTAAGGTGAAAAAACACATAGCAACTCAAAGTAGCCCTTAAGCTTGTCAAAGCTGCACAGGTCATCTTGGACAACGGACCATAAAAGTACAAAACATCTGACAGCACAAGATGTATGTATCTCGATACTGTAGAAGATAGAAGTGACTCGATAATTTCACAAGGATGTAGGCTGACTGCAGGAGGCAGTACTGTAAACAGTAAAGAGCCACTCACTCTTTAATCTTAAGTAGCTCTGTATGAGAGGTTTTGCTCTCTTGTGATGCACACCAGTGTGAGATGTAGTTACAATTGTTTATGGAGAAAAGATAAAGAAGATGTCAGGACTGCTAGCCTTAAATAGGTCCTGAATCAGAAGTGACCTGCTCAGGGAGTCAGCCATTTTGATGTGTGTTCCATGGTCAGAACTATTCCAGTGCACTGAAGCTGTTGCTCCCTGGAAAATTCCCAGAATTCACCATGAAACACAGTGAGCCGCACTGTTCAACATACTCCATGAACAGAAACACTACCATATATTCTGCTTATTTTCTGAACACTTTCATGAATCGTGTGGTAATGAATTTGCAAAGTATGTTAAGGGAGGTTTTATCACAGGCTTTTAAAAAACCTCTTAAACCTCTTAAAAAAATCTATTCATATTTAATGTTATATCAACCCATATATCTATTGACCAGCTAATGCTAGTAAGCATGCTGGTAAATGACCAACACAGCATCAATTTCCAATGTAAAACAGCACTTGCTGTCTGCTGAACATGATTTCACCTCCATGTCCCAGTGTTCATTGTATCTGGAGCTATCCAGCACACGACCTTCCGTTCACTGTGTTCACTACATATTCACTACACATGGAACTGGTGAGTAAAACACAACACATTCTCAGACGTGTCCTTGAACCAGATGCTATCAGTGCAAAGGCACATGTGCATGACTGGTGAGTGAGAGGTCGCAGAGCTGTTCCATGTGGAAAATGGTGTGTGTGTGTGTGTGTGTGCATGCATGTATGCATGTGTACCTATGTGTATGAAATAATTCATAACATCAGACTGCTCTAAAAAACCCACATACATCTGTCTACTGTTCTCTGTCAAGCCCTTTTGCCAGTAAACGTTTATAAATGTAATAACACTGATTTCCTCTTGTTAGAAAGGCCTCTGAAGTAGAGAACTATGTAAAAGAGATTCAGGTAGTCTGCCACCGCTCTGAGTGGATGCTTAACAACAGCAGAAAGCAGGCAGCTGTGCGGAGCTGAGCTGTAGTCCGTGAGTGATTCACACATAGCAGAAAGGGCGGCTGGAATGGCACAACTACAGCAAAAGTGTGAAGAACGTGGCAAAAGGTGGAAGAGGACTCAAACAGCAACACAGAACTGCACGTGAAAGGTTCCACGGCATCAAAGCAAACCAGCCGCATTCTGCAGACAGTGGGGTGAATCCTACAGCGCACGAGGCTTACAAAACATGTCTGGATTTTACAGGCCAATATAAATGTCCAAACTTTTTTTGTGTCTGATTATCATGGCTAGTGTCACGCAGTGCTTTGGGGGATATTATGTGTGTGTGTGTGTGTTTGGGTAATCAACTTATCAACAGGCTGTGAACAGATGTCCAGTGAGTGCTCAAGGACACAAGACTGATTTGAGCTTAGATACAATAATGTGAGTTCAAACTGTTCTTTAGATGAAGAGGCAAACACATGAGCTGTGGTACTTCAGCATAATGCCTGTAAAACAAATAATAAACAATCTGACAAAAACAAACAGCTCAGCTGGCTGCCCAATTTGTGTGTCAACAGTGATAAAAATAGTGGTTCTGCTCAGCACAAAACATCTTTTGATTTCTTCGTTGGGGATCAGATTTGTCACTGATTACCAAGAAAACTAAATTTCAGTCCCACCCAGAACAAAGACGTAACAAGGAAGGTTTATTTTATACACTTTATTTTATACACACTCATCTTAGTCTGCATTGCAAATGTATTTTAATGTCTAAAACTCCAGATTCCAGTGTCTGAGTGTACACTGGTCTACCTGTGTGTCGTAGTGTTTGCTGGTATCACGTCTGTCGCTCTGTTGCGTGCCTTCTGCCTGACTGCATTCTCAGAATGGAATTCACTGACCCAGACGTCTCATTTAAGCTTGCAAAAATAAAAAATAACAAAATCTGGATTTCACTCCCTGGACTGTCTCTAGACTGTCCTAGATTCCTGCTACCAGGCCAGCCCAGCAGAGCAGCTCCACTGTGCACTGATTCCATGTGTTGAAATGTGACTTACTTCATATAAATGAACATATACATTTATAAACTAACTTGCCACATGTGTGTAGCTCCTGCACGTTCCAATGACATCTATGTTTGCCTTTATTTTCAATGCAGTGTACTTTCAATTCTTCAAGCCACTTATTCAGTTAAACACAGAATACTCTATATAATGGAGCAAATGATGTAGAAGAATCACGCCCCAGCTGGTACCTAGCCAAACCAGCTGACTGTCCACCAATCACAACGCAGATCAATTCCTAGGTCTCAATCACCCACCTATTAATGTTATCACCTTCACCTGACTCTCCCTAGCTACGGTCACAGGTCCCCTTCACAAGCTCAACATTAGCATGCTAGCCAGAGTATTGCTGCGCTATGTGCTACTGCTACAGATGGCTATGCTACAAAAGCTGTCTTTTGCCTTTTTTTGCCTTTGACTGTTAAATCTATAGCTGCACTCTGGTTTTGTTATTATTCACTCTGCTTTTCTTATTTACTTATTTATTTAGATTTATTATTCAAATCTTATTTTGTAACTCTTTGCATCTCATTGTCTCCATTCTGCGTGTTATTTGTAAAGTGGTCAAGTCTCAAAACCCTGTAGGAAACGACTCTAGGAAAGATGATCCACTAAACGTCTCACTTACTCAGAAAAGTCTCACTACTGTTTTAAGGTGGCTGTGTGGTTTCCCAGGCTGGATATTTGCTGGTGATTTTATCTGTCTGATGGGGTAATCTGCCTTTTACTGATGACGTATAACCTGGCGGTGTACTGATGGGGTGTAACCTGGCAGTGTACTGATGGGGATTTCAAGACACCTCTTGTATATTTATGCCCGACTGGTCTAACCTTTTTAGAATTTATTCTAAAGCTGTGTAACGTCTGGAAGAATAACCTCTGCTCCATCGCAGGCTTAAGAACCTTTTAAACGGTTCTTAAAGAGAACCATTCACAATGTGTAAACAAAGATGACATGAAGACGTATGTGCTGTGGGAGATGGACTTTTAGCACTGTGCAGTGCAGTGCTACTGATGTGAAAACATTTAGGGCAGAAGTACAGGCCTCTACCTGCAGAACAGCAAAGGGTTGTGTTTTCTCTTCAAGAATAATACATTTGCTATAGGAGTCTAAATGGGCAGTTGCATTATTATTATTATTATTATTATTATTATTATTATAAGGTTATTTAGCTCACCCAGGTCCAGTGGCGGTGTCATCTGTTTCTGAATCAGCTTGACCCTGGGTGTCTCCTTGTTTTAATGGATACAGTATAACATGAAGACTTAAACTTTATCTGCATCCTAGTTGCATGTGTTATCTAGAGATGTCACAAGAACGATAGTTCGGTGCCAAGTCGATACCAAAATTCTGCAAACGTTACGGTTCTTGTTTCCTGTGGTACTGAAGCTTACACAGTTCTCCCAGGCCACACAAGGGCAGTATAATAAGCGCAGACGCTGATAAGCTAAGCATGCTGAAACAACACCATCACAAACACGGTGGCTGGCGTCGGCAAAAGCGGCAGAACCAACACGTCCACTGTGACTAGTTAAAAAACAGCCAAAAGCCTGGTCCGATGACCAGGATCAAATAACGGACAACGCAAAGCCATTACGCAATCAATGTCTGTTAGTGTTATTGTTTATTAACCTGAAACGTTATTGTTTATTAACCTGAAACGTTATTGTGTATTAACCTGAAACGTTATTGTTATTGTTTATTAACCTGAAACGTTAGCGTTATGGTGAACAGCGACGGCTGCTTCTCGTTATCATGTGCACTTAATGTTCACAAACGGCTAACGTTAGCTTGCTCAAGCTAACGCTGCGGTAGTTCATAACCAGTGATGTACTAAAAAGTTCATATTTAAAAAGCTACATAAATGGAGTTTACTCTACAGAGAGAATCGAGAATTGTAGAATTTTAGTGGTATTGGTACTGACTAATATATATCTTCTGGGGTATATATATATCAGCTGGGCTGTTATGTTAGTACAGTAATGTAGATTTAATATGTTTTTTTTAATTGTCGGTCTGTTTTTAAAGTGACACAGGGTTAGCACTTTACATTTCCAATGACATTTGGCTATTTACTCTGAGAACTTTGCCATTTTAATTCTTATTAGACCGGCAGACTGATTCAGCTGTCATTGCTCAGTACAAGGTAATAAAGACCTATAGACGATCATTCAGTCTTTTATCTTTTGCTGCTCTTTGACTGCTGTACCTCTCTTCACGTTGCATAGGCCATCTCTTACTGTCAGCAGCTTGTGCAGAAAGCAACAGACTCCTTGCTGTCTTAGTCACGGGCTCTGTGAATAGCGACAGTTCTCCCATACTCAGCTAAATTCAGTGGCTGCCAGTGAAATTCAGCGCTGTCTTCAAGGTTCTCGTGTTCGGCTTTGAGGCACTACAGCAAACAGCACACACACTATGGCAAAGGCAGAAATTATACCTAGTCAGGCAGTAAACACGTGCCCTGCCCACCAGACCAAAGAGCCAGCTCCCTGACACTTGTTTCACCTGCCTGAAGTGACGGTCTCCATCACACACTCTCTCCTTCAGGGGGTGATGGTCTCCGTCACCACATGCATGCATGACCCTCTCATTCACCACTCAGTCAGGTATTTCAGATCATCTGAGCAAATGCTCCTTTTTGTGTCATGATCACATTGGTTCTGTTTACATGGAAACTGATAATTCATCAATAATCTGACTAATGGCTCAGTCATGGTAGAACATGTCTGTGTGTGCACCTCAATCAGAATAGACCAACTGCGGCCATTCCGAATGTAATGTATATCTGATTGAACAAGGTAGGTAAACCTGTACATCCATTAAATACATAATAGCCATGGACAGGCCTGTATTCTGAGCACATATATATATAAATAATGATTTGGGCTCTGATTAGTTGTAGTTTTCCGTGTAAATGTAGATTTTCAACAGATTGTTGAGTGCTCAGTTTCAATCTATAATCACAATGAATTCAGATGGATTGGTGAAAGACTTTGCATGTAAACACAAGCACTTAAAGACAAAGGGTGACCCTGCTGGTCTGCTGTCTGAACAGTCTGCCTTCTCACACTCCCTTGTCACACACTGCTGATATTTTTAAACCCTGGTTCTTTTTCTCCCTGGCCTCTCAGCTTTTAAGATGTTTTATGTTATGTTTGAGTGCAGCATGTCTTTATACTGGGCATGGCAGCTTTCATGTTACCTTCTTTTTTTTGTATTTTAATACAAACATACTATCTTGTAATGTTTTTTCTCTGTAACCGAGTTGAATTCCTTGGAATGTGTAAGCTGTAGTTGTTTTTAAATGTGTTATGTAAATGCACATGACTTAATCTTTAAAATGCAGTGTAACCTTAATATAGGGTACAACCATGGACCTTGTTTACCCAGACAAGCACAGACAGACACTTGTTTTGAAGAGCAGGTGGAGCTCGTCTGTGTGGAGGGACCATTGTGATTAGGCCACGAGGGAGGCAGGGTACATCAGACCATTTACATCACAGCAATGAACACAGTAAAATCTACTTACTGTACAGACTGTAATTCTAAACCAAATCCCTCACCACTGCAAACCTGCAATATGAATTATATACCATAACCCCAGATATTAGTCTCTAACAGTTATGGTACTCCTAGCCCCAGTTTTTGACAGTTACTGTAAACCCCAATTATAAAAGTACTCCAAAATGTGCAGACACTTTGTCTCTCAAAATAAATCAAGTCTCTCACATCATCTTCTTATAGTATGGTTGAATATGTGCAGAATGGTAATGCAGCCAAACCCAGATTTCACCAGTTCACAGATATCCCCACTGTTCCCAGCTCAACACCCTAACGACAGAAAACATCTGTTCTGAGGTCGTTTCCTCCTTCCCAACTTAGTCGTTTAGCAACTTTCAAGGTCATTTAATCCACAGACTGCCTATAAGAAGTCGAATGATCTGTGTCCCAGTACTGTGGTGAGCTGGATTTTCTTGGTGATAAGATACAAGTATTTCTGTTTCTCAGCTGCTTGTGATGGATGCCACTGCTCTGATTAATGTGATACACTGTGTCCTTGGACATGTTCTGTAGTATTACACATACACTGCTCGGGAGCTGCTGTGTCTAAATCTGATCTTTATAAATGTGGGCCCTGTACAGTACACAGTCTTTCATTTGTGTGAAGTATTTTTCTCTTATTCTAATCAGACAAACATGTTCAAAAGTTTTAGGCCACTGAAGAAATGTGTATGCAGGATTACAACCAGAAAGAAAATCCCACAAAACACATCTTCCATAGTCTACAGTGGCAGGATTTGGAGTGACCCCCTCCTTACACATGAGCAGTAGCAGGATCCTGTCACTCCTAAACCTCAATGGAACCTGAGTATAACAGGAACAGAAGGTTCATTCAGAAAACAGTTGTCCCAACAGAGTTGAAGTGCTCAGGGCCAGTGGAGGTCACCCTGAATGCTGACTTTTGCCTATAGAAGACATTTTGGGGTTTCTTGTGTATATTTTTCCTGTATTTCTGGGAGTACCTTAAAAAATTATATGTGGTGATTGTACCATTGTTTAAATGATGGCCATAGACTATTGCACAGTACTGAATACTTAAGCTACTGTTTAAACATGTAGTACTGTATTAAGAAGGTGTGCAGGTACACTCCATCTGCTCTATGCATCTGACATCAGTACTTAGCTTCTGACCACAAGACCACTGCTGGCTGACGGGATTTGGGTTTCAGGCTGTTCTCATTCCAGCAGTGATGTTGTCCAACAATGCTGAACCTGACCTCCACTTTCACACCTCCACATCCACCCTCCAGCTCCACACTTCCACCCTCCATCACATCAGTGTTAATGCTGCGATGACTGTGGTCTGCCATCCAGACAATATCTGGTCACGAGGGACTTTGCGGTCAGGAATGAGTTACACTGTGCATGTCAAATAATGTCTTTAATAAATTGGCCAATGACTGCAGGTATAAGGTCAGTGTTTCTATAATGTAACTGGTGAGTGGTGTTTCTAACACAGTTGCTTTAAAGTGGATAGTGAGGTCATGTTTCTATAAAGGTTTCTGAGCGCTCACTGGCCATTTCACATGGCCACCCACCCTGCGCCGAGTCACTGTCTTCTTTAATAAGCACACATATATTATAGGTACATTTTGTATCCTTGTACAGGCCCAGTTTGCAGTGGATGGGTTGCGATGAGGAATTTGTATTCATCGCTGTAGTCATGCTGTTCACTAGTGGTCTGACTCTGACCACAGGTCCATGGCATACTGGGTAGCATCTGGGTATCGGATCACGCTCTGCACAGCCGTGAGAGTCCCGGGAGTGGGCGGTGTGGTGATGCGAGTGTGTCAGGCCCAGCAGTGTGGAGTTTTACACACGTCTGTGTCACTGCTGCGCTGAAAGTGATGTGCCTTCCAAAAATACCCAACCCACAGCGCACGCATGGTCAGATCCCAACCGCCAAGGACAAGCTGCAGAGAGGGAAGCGCAATCGGCGCACAGCAAAAGTCTCGAACTGCACCGCCCGAAGGATATTTCTGGATGAGCCACTTGCATTTCAGCAGTGACACGAGCATGTGTACAAACTTCTGAACAATTGCTGTTCTTGACAAACTAATACCAGCACGACATCCCCCACTCTGCCACTAACACTGCAGGTGTGTTAAAAGTGGTCCACCACCTAAATGGGTTCCGGGCTATAATGGTGTTGTGTGTTCAGAGTCTGATTGGCGGTCCAGGGGGGTTGGTGGGTGGCAAAATCAATTACAGTCTGTAACTGTACACAGACATATAATTCACCTACACAACTGCTGTACTTCTTAAAGTTGACAGCAACTGGAGGTGCAAGACAGGAGTTCCAAGGCATGTGCGTAAGATGTAGTGTGTGTAAGTGTGGGTGTATAAAACATTTGAGTGTATATAAAGGTGAATGTATGTATGCTGAGTGTATATAGGGTGGTGTATATAGGCATTCTTGTATATAGGGTTGAGTGTATATAGAGGTTAGAGCATATAAAGATGAGTGTATATAGGGTGGGTGTATATAGGGAACAACAAATGTCTCTCTCCAAACAGAGCTCTCTCTCTCTCTCTCTCTCTCTATATATATATATATATATATATATATATATATATATATATATATATATATATATATATATATATATATATATATATATATATATATATTTTTTTTTTTCCCCCTATTTCAATAAGCCTTACCTGGAATAAAGGTTCCTTGGACCACGTCTTTGTAAGCCCACCAGCCATCGTGAAGTTTTGAGGACACAGGCTGTGCTGTAAGAAATCAAAGAGAAGTCAGCAGGTTTGTCTGCAGCTGATCCTGGAACAAACACCACTGCCCTACAGGAGCACTTCCGCACACAGGGGCCTTGCTGGCAGACACGATTGAACCAGTTCGATAGGAGGCCTCCTTTCTAAATGCTTTTAATGGGATTTATCTGTTGAGATATTTATTTCTCTGTTTATTATGTGCAAATCAAATATATACTTTTCCATGTAATCCATAGTGATGCACAACAGTACTGCTGCTGGAATAAAAACCCATACAGCCTGTGCATCTTGATTGGCTGGATGAGCCGATGCCAGATGCATTATGGATCTTCTGAATCGGCTGCTGAGCAGGAAAAGTAGGTCACAGAGGCAGCCAACTCTGGCTCTGAGATTTCACTGTTTTCTCACATCACGACTCCTCCTGCTCCCTCCGGCTTCAGCCAGCTGCATGCTCCACACCCAGGGCCCCGCAGACCCGGACCAGCCCGTCTGAAGCCCCTTGGCCAGTCGCCGTAGACCTTTCCCAGTCCACTGAGTTCTGCCCAGACTGCCCACACCAGACAGAACGCTACATATCATAGACTGCATAATTTTTTTAGTGAGGGACATTTCCAGTGTTCTATTTAGATTGTGTATGCTAACCACTCAAGTTGTGATTAACACTTTAGCCTTTGTCATTTACTGTTCTTTATTAGCATTTAACTGCACTGCATCACTGTTGTGATTGAATAGTCATTCCACACTCTTTAGCCCTCTGGGAAGGAGAAAGGCATTTGTTACATATGCAGACGCAAGTGGAGACAGTGAAGAGCTTTACATCACAGATGCTATTTGTGTGTCCACTCATCAACCTGCTATTCACAAATGGAAGTCACTATGCTGTGCCCCTAACGCTCGGTGTTGGAAGACATGACAAGGCTTTCAAATAAGCGAATCACACAGGCTGGATTCTCTGGGGGAGCTTCCTGGGTATAACCTCTGCACTCACACTCCCACAAACAAGTCAGTGCTGCAGCTGTGCTTGACTCGTTTGAGTCATTATGGCTGTATCGACTACAGTCAGAACCGAAGGTGTACGTACTGAGCTGGACCGAACAACCTGTGCCTCTTGGCTCGGACCCCTCGCAGTACAGCATCTGTTCCGCACGTGCGTTCACAGACGCTATTTTTTTTGCGCCTCATCTGTCCACATTGTATTGTCTTTCTGCTTGTTTTAGCCATGTCTCTCCAGAAGAAGTCATCGCGTGACAAGCCGCTGTTGAAGACACATGGGCCACGAATTTCACCAAAACATGCACGTGTACACTCTTTAATGGTCTCAACGCAAAGGGAGTCCACTATGAAAACCTGGCGACTCAGAGAAGTATACCCCCAAATGGCTGGAGCGCGCGGATAACGACCGAATCAACCGCGTTTTACCGGACAAATCCGAGTTTGGAAATGAAACTTGGCAAGAAAATGACAAAAAAAAAACAATGGCCACAGTGCCGTCTGTCTACAATTCTGCAATAATTGGACAACTCATGTTAAAGATTATTTGTTACTAGAACCTAAACAAGCAAATTATGGTCTGTTAGGTTTAGAAAGCTAAATTACGAATAACTATCAACGGAGTGATCAGAGATCAGAGATCAAAGCATAGAGAAGGGAAGAGAAGCGAGCAACTCACTAATACCAGGACGTTATCAAGCATAGCCTACCTTCTGAAATGATGATATTAATGTGTAAAATAATACTTATTTCCCAAACGTGATGCATTCTTCATTTAGTCCATTGCCATCACACTGCAGGTTAAATAAACAATCGGAGAAGACTTCGTTAAAGTATGCGACTCGGCGGGCATACTGCCGAGCGAGGGCAGAACGGGTCAGCTTTTCGGTATCGAAGCGGATAGTCCAAACACGTAACCCCACAGAGAGATTTAGTATGCAAACTGAGCTCGAACACCGCTTCCCAGTGCACAGTCACGAACTTGCGAATGCATATCCTCTGTTGCGCATATTTGTAAAATACAGCACGGCAGTTAGCAGTCTTGACCCTGGTAACAGAGACGACGTGAAGAATCGCGGCGGAGACAGACTGCGTTACCTGTCTCTAACGGATCTCTGGTTTTAGGCGGACTGCGTTACTTCTCTGTCTTATCTACGGATTTAAATGCTGCCACCCCAGCGCTCCACTCTCTCGTACGTTGGGAGGGTGATGCGTGCGTCCGAATCGGCTTAGTTTACGGAGTTATCAATGAAATCACGTGCATAAACGCATAGGTTGACTGGTTCGGATAGAATAAAGATCAAATGTTGCAGCTACTGTTTGTTTTACGATATTTCTTAAATGAATCAATAGATACAATTTGACAGTGGTTTTAATAAACTATTACATACTACCATTATGGACTAGTCACTATTTAAGTCACAGGAGAAATGTGTTTAAGACGCACCAACAGGTAAAACAAAATATGTGTAAGCGTTTCTAAACTAGTCGTTTAATTTACAAAATATTCAGAATACAGAAATGCGTCGCTGTATAACACTGACTTAAAAGGTAAAAAGATGGCAAATATTAACTCTATTCGGACTAGAACATATTTAAGGAAAGCAAACATTTGATTTAAAATCATTAAAGTCATGTCATCTGTGGCTTACCAGTTAACCGTATAATAATACAGTTTCAGGCAGTTTAACGTCATGCAATTTAAAAATAATTTGTAAACTGTGGAAACTGGTCTAACAGCATCAGGAAAGAACAGAAATGCTTTGCAGCTGATGATAATACAATAGTGTGGAATACCAAACGTCTGGGTTATAGAGCAGGACAAACATGATAATTGTCATTGTTTCATTTTAAAATCCTGCTTTTAAAAATCTATTTAAATGTTAAAAAACATTTCACAAAGGTAAACAAAGTATTCCTTAAATAAGAAATGTGTACATGGGGTGAGAGCCATTTAGTGATGTTCCAGTGTCTGATGGAGTCTGTGTGAGGGGTCTGTGCTGTTTACAGCAATCTCATTCATAAATCCTACTTTCCTGTAAACCAATCCAAAAACAATTTTATTTTCTTTACTAGCTCCTCTTAATGTAGTTGAATTAATTTATGGACATGGATGTGATGATATCATACAGTTCTGCCCCATGATGAAGTCTCCATGGTAGATGTCCTTGGAATGTATCAGCAAACCGATGAATGGATATTTACCTATAAAACAGTCCAAATGCAATTTAGAGGCTTCATTTAACAGCCAACACACATTTAACAGCCAACACCACTTAACTCCAGCCAAGACCTTCACTCACAATATAGACAGTACAAGAAATTCCTTTTCATTAAGAAATGTATTATTATAGTAAGTAAAAGGCTACTAGAATGGCAAGAATTGGTGTCTCATCCTGTGCTGCAAGTCATTTCTGAATCACCATGTAACTGCCATGGCATTATCATGATGATCATGTTGATCATGCACTGCAGAAATACGTCCCTAGTAACAGTGGTCCCGGTGAAGTGGCGACCAGTGATGATGTAGAGTGCATGTCAACAGAAGGGCTACAATCTGTGTCTGTACACTCAGAAAATGCGGCAGTAACATAACTCGGTTTGTGTATGTACATCTGTGCATTTATGGTAGGTGTTTCCAGAAATGTTGGTGGTGAGGGTAAAGGTTTAAAAACAGTGAGGAGAAATAGCTCATGCAGCCTGTAGAGACAGTGAGTCACTTACAGGAATACACACATCACAGGAGGCTCTCATGACTTTTGAAAAGAAGAATCTAGAACAGATCTTCAATGAATATGCAGTCAGAATGTTAAACAGTCCCTCAGTCCGTAAGCGGAAAAAAAGGAGAGGAACTGAAAAGAGTTGAAACAGAAGAAGTGACAGCCCTGTAATGTGGTGGAAAATACCTGTCCAGTTCTATATAATAATAGTAATTTCTCAAAGCAGCCTTACAGAAATCGAGGACTAAATCAGAAATATATTATAGTGGGTCCAAAACTCCTGAATCAGATGTAAAAGACAGAACTAAAGAGAGCGTTGTGAGAAGTGGAGGCATCAGGGCGTTTGGGACAGGGGTTACCCAGGAGCACAGTAAGAGTTTGGGACAGGGGTTACCCAGGAGCACAGTAAAAGTTTGGGACAGGGGTTACCCAGGAGCACTGTAAGAGTTTGGGACAGGGGTTACCCAGGAGCACAGTAAGAGTTTGGGACAGGGGTTACCCAGGAGCACAGTAAGAGTTTGGGACAGGGGTTACCCAGGAGCAGAGTAAGAGTTTGGGACAGGGGTTACCCAGGAGCAGAGTAAGAGTTTGGGACAGGGGTTACCCAGGAGCACAGTAAGTTTGCCTTGGACCAAACGGTCCAGCCAGCCTCAGTCTTCTTCTGTGAGTCGGTCTTTATCGGATGGCTGCGTTCTCATCTCAGCTTTCTGGGCTTTTGCCTCAAGCTCTTTGATACTGAACCTCAGGAACAAACCATCCTGTGGGGACAGGGATTAGACGCCAGTCAAACACAACAGTAAGAACTGAACAGCACAAGGAACTCAGCCTAGCACAGTGCACCCTGAGATGAGAACGAACCCTTCCAAACCCAGAGAGAAAGACAGAAACATGGTCAGCCCGTAGAACTGCAGACACAATATAATGCATCATAATCACAGTATTCATTTTATATCTTAGAATAATAAACATTGCTGCTTAACTGACATAGACCCATCTTCGGAAACAGAGTGTATTATAGTATTGTAGAGTATTGTAATATTGTGGAACAATGTATCTAGAGTATTGTAGAGTGTTGTAGTATAGTGGAATGCTGTATCTAGTGTTTTAGCTCAGTGATTGTGTTGGCTGTATGTTAACTCGTGCTTTTGAAACACATTTGTTATTGTGTCTTTGCAAAGAAAAAAAGCAGAAGACATCATCATAATGTCCAAGATGATCCAGTATCAAAATTCATTTTTCTCTACAGAGCTGAAGCATTCCACACACTCACCTTAACCAAAAGCAGTATGATGAGGCCCAGCAGAACAAGTCCAGCCAACGCAGACACGATGATGATCCACAGGGGGACTTCCTGGGCAACCTCATGTTGCTTTGCTGGTGTTATCTCCACTGAGAACTGAGCAGAGAGGAGAGGATCACACAGCTGCAGGTTTAGTGGGAACCCTGCTAGGACACACCTGACACCCTTATGAGATGGGCTACATGTGTTAGAGCAGAGAAAACACTGCAGTGTTGGGACTCTCTAAGAGAAAACACAGTGCTGGGACTCACTAAGAGAAAACACTGCATTGCTGGGACTCTGTAAGAGAAAACACTGCAGTGCTGGGACTCTGTAAGAGAAAACACTGCTGTGCTGGGACTCACTAAGAGAAAACACTGCAGTGCTGGGACTCTGTAGGAGAAAACACAGCAGTACTGGGACTCTGTAACAGAAAACACAGCAGTGCTAGAACTCTCTAAGAGAAAACACCACAGTGCTGGGACTCTGTAAGAATGAGGCATGCATCCTGTGTACTAATACTAGAGACTAATTGTTTAGTACATTGTTTCATATGTATAATATTAACATGTCCTGAGTGGCTTGTCAGATAATTTCAAGTGATGAGATGAAGATACAGAGATATTAAAAACCTCTACTGTCGAAGCCTCTTTGTAATCCTGCAGACACATAGCAGCATGTGAGAACTCCATCACCAATAGTGAATGTGGGAGCAGTAATGAAACGTTATGTAGCAACTGCTGTTTTCCGTAGATGCGACTTTGGTTAGACGTCCATACTGTCACACTTCTAATTCTGCACAGTTTAGCTGTTGATTGAATATGGTGCTCAGGAAACATTTCCTCCGGCTGGCAGAAGTAGTGAGGAGAAGATGACAACCGTCCATGCACAAGACTCCAGCTGGGAGCTGATAAACAGTCTATTTTCTCAGGCTGGGAGAGCTGGTAAATACTACCAGCAGGAAGCCAGTACCCAACCTCCTGACACCAGGAGTAGAGTGGAGAATGGAGGCAGAGTTGGGCACACAGCTCCATGTCCCGGGGACACTCTGCAGTACCGTGCTACAGCCAGACATGGCGCTGTGGGGGCCGGCTGTGAAGTCAGCACTGTTGGTCTAGCTCGTGTTGCCGTGGGAGGAGGCCCAGGAGTGGCAGTGCATGGAGTGGGGAGGGGAGGGGGTTGGAAAGCCTGATTCTGCACAGCGGTGCGGTGGAGGTGGGAAGGGGCCAGAGGGTTCGTGGGAGACGTAGCAACACGCCTGCTAAAGCACCTGGGGCTACAGGGAGCCAGACTGCATTAGACGAGCAGGGATGTGTCAGAAGAGGCAGGCAGGGCAAGCGTTTGGCTCTGTCTGAAGCCACAGGAAAGCCAGAGGGAGCGAGCGACTTCAGTCCAGAGAGAGACCATCAGGAGAGCACGAAACATCAAGGAACAGTGGTCTCCTGCTGTTGACCCTGCATCTAACCAATCAGGCACCAGCAGTGCTAGCCAACCAATCAGGCACCGGCAGTGCCGTGGCAGACTAAGCAGTCTAGCAGGAACCACATCTACCTGTATGTCTGGACAAGCCATTTGTATAGTTTTATTTGTATAGTTTATTTGTTTACATGGTCTTGGCAGCATGTACGTTGTACCAGTGTAGCTACATTTGAACACCTCTGAGCCACAGCACTCTGCTAACAGTTTGTTTCTACAGCAGCACAGACAGTAATCGATCTGAGGCTGACAGTACAGCAGCTGGTTGTATAAAATGGCACACAAAGCAAACGTAAAAATATTGTATCAATTTCTATGACACAAGTTACACCTTAAGATTTAATATTTAATACAGCTTAATACTTAATATTTGGCAGTGCCATAGTTCAGTGCCATTTAGATTTGTTCTAAATTATTAAGAATTAATAGTTAAGAATCTGAAGTTCCTCATAACCCTAAACCTTAACCCTAACCCTAACCCCTAACACCTAACCCTAACCCTACACCTACCCCTAACACCTAACCCTAACCCTAGAACCCTCCACCTCCAGCTGCCTCTGGAGAACACACCAGTTCCTCAACTTTCACCTTCACAAAATACACAGTTCTGTAATTTCATGGAAGAATGGGATTAGGGATTAGGGAACACATCAATCATCCTATGTATGAAATCTGATCAAAATAATTCTTCTTTCTTTTATGACATCACTTCCATGTCCTGCTAACTCAATAAGTCTATTGAAGGCTGCACCCTTAGCCCCCTCTCTGGAAGCACACTAGACGTGTCCTGATCTCTATTTAGGCAAAATTAGGCAGTCCTTCAGCTCCACTGGCATCCTCAGGAGTGTGTACACAAACCCAGTTTAAATCTCTGGTCGTCAGAGTGAACAGAGTTGTGATGAAGACAGAGCAGAAGAAAATTTTGACACATTTGACAAATTACATAAAAACCTTGGCAGTGGAAGACAGACACTGAAATTCCCTGACATTTTCAATGAATGTCTGTTGACAAGGATGAACTGAGGAACTGAAGAACTGAGGAACTGAGGAGTCCAGTGGATTTTTTAAAACAGTCTGTAGAAGTACCTTCATAAGAGTCTTCATGCAGAACTGAGAGACTCATACATTTCTTCTTTGAAGAGTGTCAATAGATATATAAGCTCATTTACTGTGACCCTGGGTATATGTAACATGAGCCCAAATCTAGGGTTAGATGGTTTGATGGTTTGTGGCATATATACATATGTATATATATATATATATAGTTTCAGAGCTTCCTGATGAAGAGGATGAACGTGTTTGAGCGTCACCTCCAGCATGGTGCTGTTCCACAGGCGTGCTTGGACCGTCACCGTGGCTGCGTTGGTCATGTTGTGTAACAGACAGGTAAAGGTCTGACATCGCGTTCCACCTGTCACACAGTCCTGCAGGGGGACGGAGGTGAAGGGGAACCACCGAACAGAAAACTTTATTTTCCTCAGATCATGTCAAGGCTGCTGCATGCTAGTGCATAAAAGATGAAGAAAAGTCTCATGACTGAGCAGGTTGCCTAGCAACTAAAAAACAAAATGGTGGACTGACTGATGAACTGACCAGGGAAAATCTCTGTCCACGCTGTGAGGTAAGAGAGGGGTGTGCCACTGAGGGACAGACTCCACTAACCCTTCCTCCTCCCTCTTCCTCCTCTCACTGTGATGCTCAGACACCTAGCAACAGCACAATGGAACAAGCATATTTCTAGAAGTCAATGTGTTTTGGACACGCAACAATAGACTTTGACCTGTTGCAGATGATGAGACGTTATTGAGACTTTACTGAGACTTTATTGCTAGATGCATCTTTAACCAATAAGATCAGAAAACATGGTTATTAAGGAAACTGTAGTTTTGTTATTTGTGGGCTTTTGTCCCAGACTGAACACCTGCCACTCTTACCCCGCCTGAGGGTGTGGGTTTGGGGTTCAGGTAGGAACTCTTCTGCTCTGTAAAGTCACAAAGAAAAATGTCCCCTATCTCACCTCCAGGCCGAGTGTGTTCACAATATTTCCCAGTGGAACACAAACAGAGGTTGAGGTTCCTGCCATCTTAATTTCTGACAGGTACAGAAGGCACTTCCCATTGTCCACATTTGTGGGCCACTCAAAGTCCACCTGCAGGTAACCCAGGTCCTTCAGAGGTTCCCCTAACACATTCACCTGCAAAGGAAGAAGGCCACACCTTCAGCATCAGCCAGCTGCACAGGGAATCATGGGGGATGTAGTTTATCACTGCATTACAATGACTACGTACAATGAGGACAGACTGACCAGAGGGAGGCTGTGGTTCAGTACATGAAGCCCTTAAACATCCAGCCTGTCTAACTACACAGACTGGAACACAGCACCACCTTGTGGCAGTCAAAACTGTAAACATCAACTTGATGAGGTAGTTTCTCAAGCTGTAACAGCAGACACCCACCATAAAGCTGAACTCCACTGGGCTTCCAATATCACGGGTGGCTTTCATAGCTGATTCCCCCACTACCTTCCCACTGAACTCAGTCTGAACTCTCTGGGGAACACTGGGGGAGGACACACACACACAGCCCAGCAGGTTTCAGATCTGCAGCTTAGCCCCAACACACAGTGACATAGGTCTGTGATGAAAATCTAAAGGGAAGGAATTCAGACCTGATGAGATGTAAATGTCAGTATAGTGAGTATATATATATATTATACATATTTAATGTTATACGTGTTCTATATTATATTAGAGTATATTTTAGATATTATATATGTTTTATTTTATACATGTTCTATATTACATTAGTAGTTAGTCCATCACTCACGCTTGAAAAGATGCCTGTAAAGAATACAGCACCATCAGGGTTTTGGTCAGAGGTGTTAAATCATTCTGTGCACTCAGTCTGAACAGAGAAAACAGCCCATTAAAAAAAGACATTTAACAAGATGCCTTCAGGTTCATGAAAACAGGATTAATGTATCTCCCCCGAGGAGCCCACATAGCATTTTCTGAACGCCTTCGTCCTTCTGACATCAGTCACGGGGACACACGAGGGGGGGACACGGAGAGCAGTCTGAGAAATGGGGACGCACTCACGTCGAGAGCTCGAGGACACAGCTCATTTCTTGGATGTCTATCAAGGCCTTGGACGTCTCTAAGATGACTGTAATATCAACCTGTCACAGAGGACAAGTGACAAGTTACCACAGAAGTATGGAATAAACCTTGTTCACATGTGCTTGTGTGATCCTACTGTACCATTTGATTGGTAGTAAAAGACTGTCCCAGCTCACACAGAACAAAAGTGTCTTGGAAGGAGCACGCGGTCTCTGAATACTGAGAGAGAGAGAGAGAGAGAGAGAGAGAGAGAGAGAGTGAGAGAGAGAGAGAGAGAGAGAGAGAGAGAGAGAGAGAGAGAGAGCACTGTTTTATTTTGGAAGAGTACCAATTAAATTCTGACAGAGAAAAGTGCTTCATTCTGGAAGAGTGACAATAGCTTATAGAAAATATCTTAATGCAGAGTTCAACCCAAACTTCACCACACCTTATAACTCTGACCATGTAAAACATCATTCTCACCTCAGGTCTGATTAGGCTGCCTGAGTATCTGAGGGAATCTGGGATGGTGATGTTCAGGAGAGCATTGTGGGCGTCTTCCGCTGGTCTCTCTGCAGTAGGAGTGTTGCTCACGTTAACCAGCAGCGTTAACACGCACACGCACACATCTACACACATACACTATATTGTCAAAAGTATTCGCTCACCTTCCGTGACTCACATATGAGCTTAAGTGACATCCCATTCCTAATCCATAGGGTTCAATATGACGTTGGTCCACCCTTTGCAGCTAGAACAGTTTCAACTCTTCTGGGAAGGCTGTCCACAAGGTTCAGGAGTGTGTTTATGGGGAATCCAGAAGCACATTTGTGAGGTCACATACTGATGTTGGATGAGAAGACCTGGCTCTCAGTCTCCGCTCTAATTCATCCCAAAGGTGTTCTATCTGGTTGAGGTCAGGACTCTGTGTAGGGCAGTCAAGTTCATCCACACCATCCATGTCTTTATGGACCTTGCTTTGTACACTGGTGCACAGTCATGTTGGAAGAGGAAGGGGCCAGCTCCAAACTGTTCCCACAAAGCATGGAATGGTCCAAAATGTCTTGGTATGCTGAAGCATTCAGAGTTTCTTTCACTGGAACTAAGGGGCCAAGCCCAGCTCCTGAAAAACAACCCCACACCATAATCCCCCCTTCACCAAACTTTACACTTTTTGTAAAAAAGCTCCATCAATTTACTTGAATTGCCAGATGGAGAAGCGAGATTCATCACTCCAGAGAACACGCCTCCACTGCTCTAGAGTCCAGTGGCGGCGTGCTTTACACCACTGTATCCGACGCTTTACGTTGAACTTGGTGATGTATGGCTTGGATGCAGTTGCTCAACCATGGAAACCCATTCCACAAAGCTCTCTGCGCACTTTTGAGCTAATCTGAAGGCCACATGAAGTTTGGATGTCTGTAGTGATTGATTCTGCAGAAATTTGGTGACCTCTTCACACTATGTGCTTCAGCATCTGCTGACCCCACTCTGTCAGTTTACGTGGCCTATCACTTTGTGGCTGAGTTGCTGTCATTCCCAAACACTTCCATTTTCTTATAATACAGCTGACAGTTGACTGTGGAATATTTAGGAGCAAGGAAATTTCATTACTGGATTTGTTGCATAGGTGGCATTCTATCACAGTTCCACGCTGGAATTCATTGAGCTCCTGAGAGCGACCTATTCTTTCACAAATGTGTGTAAAAACAGTCTGCATGCCTAGGTGCTTAATTTTATGCACCTGTGGCCATGGAAGTGATTGGAACACCTGATTCCGATAATTTGTATAGGTGAACAAATACTTTCGGCAATATAGTGTATATTAGTCATATTGTACTATATTAGTAGCATTATATTATATAAATAGTATATTGTATTAGTAGCACAACCGTTAGCCACGGCCTGCTCTTTCCTGCAGCACAACACGTGGATGGATCAGCTTTGCTGAGGTCATCAGTAGGTGATCTTACACAGGGAAAATATCCTGTTGGTTTTTGGTGAACATGGCCGTCATCTGCAGGTTGCTTTCACACTTGTTGTCTGGTCCACAAGCCTTCTGGAAGTGAATCTAAAGAGAAGACGTGGACGGTGAAGCTTCTGCAGAAAAGCCCAGGGTGCGTGTGGGCCGGCAGGGCGAGGTTCTCACCTCCGTCCTGTCCGTGAGACCCTCTCGCTGGCTCATAACAGGAAAGGCATCCAGACTCTGCAGTTGCTGTGAAGATTTAACCTGAGGCTCATACAGGGACACACTGAGGGAGAAGGAGTAATATATATAATAGTAATAGTATATATCTGTTCATATATATTTTTTTTTTCTGTAAATATGTGTATGGACACAAGAACATATATATGTAATAGTATATAGGTGTATGAGCACATGTGTAAGCAGCTTGTCTCTTTTAGTCTCGTACCATCACTCCAAGCTTCAGAGTCTGACAGTCCTCTGAGGGCATGGACAAGTAGCCAGTGTAGCTGTCCTTATTGTTGCTAAGGAAATGGACACGGCTGACGGATGAGCGTCGAAGCAGATCGGCGTCCACTGTAAAATTCACAGCTGCAGGAGATCACAGCCTTTAGTTCATTGTTACAGGGTGTTCGTTTAAATGCCCACTGATATCATCATGCAGTGTGTAGTGTCTAATCTGTCTAACGGGGGGGCGGGGGGGGGGTCTTCTAAAGAGGCAGAACTGACAACAGAGGGTCCAGGACATCATCACGTGTCTAAAACACCATCACTTGCTCATGTATTGCTCAGGGAAGTATGAAAGTGTGTGTGTGTGCATTCATATGTGTGTGCGTGTGTCTACCTGTGTATGTGTGTGTCTACCTGTGTATGTGTGTGTGTGCACGCATTTGTGTGTGTGCGCACATTTGTGTGTGTGTGTCACACCTGATCTGCACATGAGCCTTGGAGAATTACTTACTAATATTCTGCCTGAAGTTTGAATCCCCGGTGCTGAGTGTGTAAGAAAAGCAAACCTTCACCTCAATACTGCAACACACACACAACATTCCGTTCCTATTAGCAGAAAACACACTGCAATCTAATACAGTACAGCACCAGAGTCATACACTCAATGACATTAGCAGTGAACGATTAGCACAGACAAATTTGCATAAGTAATTAGTACACATTAGTAATATTAGCAAAGACACATTAGTAATATTAATGTCCTTCATACCAGTACTCCGCAGATATTCTTTTCCCCATGTTAAGAAACTGAATTCCATGTGTTCTGTACATAGTGTTGTTAAGTAGAGTGAATTGTAAAAATCTTACCAGTCACCACAGTCACTGGGATCCACAATAGGCAGCATCACAGTGAACGTTTTTGTTAAGTGGATCACAGGACGAGCCCTGTTAATAGAGGAAGAAACTTACAGAGGCAGAAACCACAAATGATCAAATTAGCTACAACAGTCAACTAAAATAAAAACAGGGCAAACCACCACTGATGTTCTGGCCAAGGCACAAAACAGAAACCTGAGAAAACACTGCAAGACTCACCTTAGCAAGGCCACGCGGTCATCTAAGGATCCAACCACAATGTCAGGATAGCTGTTCCTGTCAACGTCCAGGCCCCCACTGATGGAGTAGCCAAACGTCCGGAAGCCTCCGTTAATGATGTCTTTCCCCTCAATCTCCTGACATTGGGGTTAAATTATGTACAGAATGGTTTACAGTCAAACATTTTGTCATTGTTAACTGAACATGGATTCAAAATGGAGAGAAGTTCTACATTTTTGTTAAATATGCAGGTTCAGGCAATCTGACGAAGCTGAATGGTTTAAGCCTTTTCTTACCTGACTAGGTTTGTTGGAAAAGCCAGTTTTGCTGCCCATCCATACATAGACCCTGCCTGAGCCATGATAGGGCGCTCCGACGGCAAAGTCTAATGAAATGAGGTTGTCAGCTATGTAACATTATCACCACCAGATGGCAGCAGAGCATGATACTGCGGTTTGAGAGCAGGACTGTTCCAATTACGAAAACTGTGGTCCGACAAAATCTACAAAAGGACCAGGAGTTTCTATATTTTAATAAATGATTTGTAACAGTAATTTACCTTTGAAGCCATCTTGATTTACATCGCCAATAGCTGCAACTGCCATCCCAAACCCTGAGTTTTTCTTCCCAGTAAAGAAGGTGTCAGTCTTGTTATTGAAGGAGCCGTTCTCATTCATAAACACATACACGGCCCCCCTCAAGCCCGTGTTTGTTTGTGTATGTATGTTTGTGGGTGTCATTGTATGTGTGTGTGTGTGTTCTTCTTCTTCCTCTCTCCGATTGAAATAAAATGGGGCTCCAACTATTAGGTCCTTCCACCTGCATGGTTAAACATCAACGACAGATAAACAGATAAAGATATTCACACCATGTTGACACCTGTGAGGAACTATCCAGCTCTCCTGCAATATACGGGTCTTACCCGTCATTATTGATGTCCACCACAGCTAAACTGTTGCCAAAGTAGGACCCGACCTGCTCCCCCTCCAGAATGACCTGCTTCTGCAGCTCAGGAAGGCTGTTCTGCTTGGTGACGCTCTGAGCCAGGATGACGGACCCTTTGGACTGGTCTCTTGGAGCTCCGGTCACCACTGTGTCTTCATCTTGGCTCAGGACTCCCCTCTGTTTGTCCACAGAATAGCCTGTGAGACAAGCAAATCAACAACAGACTTCAGACAGAGTTCCACAAGGGCTCTGTCAAACAAAAACACCTCACATATAACGGAAATTAATTATGGTAAACATGGTTGTAGTAATATCACAAGACATAACTTCTTGCATCTTAATTTGCATTTGTGAGCAGGTCAAACTATAGCATGTACTTATTTACCCATATATATGTTTCCATCATTCATGTTTGGAAACTTGGTCTTCTGAGTATCAAACATGTCATTAGGGTTTCTGTAAGTCACAAATGTATTACCTGGGGAACAAGACATCACAGTTATGAAGGAAACCCCAAGACCAAATAAGTCCGGCATCTACACAATGGTTACTGAACCATTCAGATAATGACTTAACAGGCAGGTTTAAAGCCTTCTCACCTTGCCAGTTATAGCAGCCAGGAGCTCCTGTGATGACCTCTGTCTGGGTGATAGTGCCTGATATCCCCATATTGCACATCCCTTCCCCTAGCTGGTTGCTGTTGGGGTCACACACTTCATTTTTTACCTGCCATTGGTCATCTCCATCTGGCTCAAAGGCTAAATCATTGCCGGCTATGTAACACCTCCCAATCATGCGCAAGTTCGTACCCCTGTCCATGCTTCTTGTGTAGCGATGACCACAAGCCTGTTGAGGAGAGAGAGGAATAGAAACATGAGGCGTTTCAGAGAGGAACTGGTGCAGGAAGAAATGAAGTTCTGTGATTAAAGAGGCAGAGCAGAAGGTGACTGACCATGACCCGACCCCCTGGTTGACCCTGACTGGCGACTGACACCCCGAGCCACATGTCCTCTACCATCTCATCTGCTTGAGGAGGATCTGCAATGCAATAACAATAACAAAAACACACCCACAAACAGCTGCTCAGATCATCCAGTACACCTCTCATGCAGGGACACCATCGTCCTAGAGATCTACTGCCCTGCAGAGTTACGTTCCTAATCTAACACACTTGGTCCAGCCAATCAAGTTCTTTACTAGCACAACATATATAACATACACATATATAAACATATATATGGGTAAAGATCTACATGATATAGATTAATATTAGAGCAGGTGTGTTAGATTAGGGTTTTAACTAAACTCTGCAGGGGGGTAGATTGGGAAGAATTAAAAAATAAGAAAAAGACATTTTATTTTGTAAAATAAGACTACTGTACATTACCTGAGCTGATTAAATTTATTCGCTTGCAGTCTTTAGGGTTTGTGCTGATTGGACAAGCAAACATATCTCCTGTCTGATTGGCTGACAAAGAAGGTTCTGCTCTTTCCTTTGGGGCTCCTACAAGCAGACTGTAAGAAAAGGAAATAAGTGATAAATTCTACAAACATTTACACACTTCACATCTGACCCATGAGCTCCAGATCTGCACCTCACATCATCAGAAACAGAGGTGTAAGTGCCCAGGTGTATGTGTGCAGGTCTACATGCGCGGGTCTACGTGCGCGGGTCTATATATGCGGGTCTACACACAGTTCCTTATTTCTATTGCTCCCGCATGGGTAACTGGCAGAGGTCTTGCCAGGAGACCACAAGCAGTGCAGGAGATACCACGGAATAACATTCGCTTGGTACGCTGGACTGTGTCATCAGCACCGCATTACCCTGACTTGTCAAAAACACGGAGCTCCAAAGTCAATGACATTCCAAACCAGATGAATTTTATTGATATTTTTTTTAAATGGTTCCAGACAGCTTATGAACCTTCTTCATTGATGCATGATGCACCCAGCCAGTTGTACGCCTTCAATCCCACATGAAACACGCCATGACATGCGTGGCACACGTTTCACTGAACCTGGAAAAACTAAGCCCTCTCCTGCTGACCCATACAATTACCTCCTCACACATCGCTGGGCACTGTAGGTTCAGGGTTCATCACCCATACGTTGATGACCGAGAGTTTCCCTAACCCCTCTCCTCTTAGACTTCACAACAGGGACATTTATCCCCTTTTCTTGCGAGTTTAGACTGCAACATGTTTATTTGATTTCCAAAAGATACGGATCAGCAAACAGAAGGCTTAGCAGGGCTGGGCCCTCATCCCGATACAGCCCAGCTGCAGATTCAGACATGCTGCAGTGTCCTGGGCAGCAGGCAGGAATCAAGTCCCATCCTGTTCCTGCTCCATGGAGTTAGCAACACCAAGGTTGCCATGTAACTCACTGATTCAGAGTTAAACTCAACCATGTGGCCTTTCAATCCCACTTGCTATGGAAGGTTCACTTTAAATCAATGTTTACTGACAGCAATAGGATGTAAAACAATCTTTCATATTGTGCAAAGCTGCAAAATGACTGCATTTCTAGCAATTTGTGCAGGATTACCACAGTATGCAGACTGAACCTTTCTATGTCTTTTCACTCAGTGGGTCTGCATCACATCAGTGCTCGTGAATGCACAGCTCCCATCGGACATTTCTGAAATGCATTTGAAACTGATGGATGACAAAGGACGCGCACAACCCTTCATACCTCCCTCACACCTCCACTCCACCCTCCACACCACCCTCCTCAACTCCACTCCATCCTCCACACCTTCACACCACCCTCTACACCTCCACTCCACACCACCCTACCACACCACCCTCCACCCCACCATGCACACATCCACACCACCTTCCACCCCGCACTCCACCCTCCACACCACGTTCTTTTGTTCTGCGTTTCTGCTTCTCGTTTTATTGAGCTGATTCTCGTTCTGTGCTCCGGTTCATACGTGGCACACATCCTGATGAGGTAGTGCCGAGAGGGACACAGACAGAGGTCACAGTCAGAGCAGTCAGACGAGGGAGGGGTGTGGGGGGAGGGGTGTGTCAATGACAGACTAAAGGTGGAGTGAAAGACAACCCCCACTCCCACCATACCCCTGATCATGCTAATCCAGTTTGGGGGTCTAATTTACAGGGTACAGTCTCCTTCTTTCCTGCTAATGTACCAAGCCAAGTACAGACAGGTGAACAGCACAGACAGGTGAACAGCATATCCTGCATATTCTCCCAGACAATACAAATGCTAAAATCTCAGATTCTGAATCTCTGACAAACATGGGCACCGAACACCACTAACAGTTTCCAAAGACAGACAGTGGTCCACCAGACAGGGTTAGAGCAAATTGCAGTAGGCCCCACACTGCTCTACCATCCAGCAGGCCCCTCCCACACTGCTGCCCCCTCCCACAATGCCCTACATCCAGCAGGCCCCTCCCACACTGCTGCCCCCTCCCACAATGCCCTACATCCAGCAGGCCCCTCCCACACTGCTGCCCTCTCCCACAATGCCCTACATCCAGCAGGCCCCTCCCACACTGCTTTATAGGTCAACAGTCCAGCAGCTTCCTTTCTTGCTGGCCTACACAGTGAATCGGTCTTTTCAGAGAGGTGGAATGGGAGCACAAGCCTGAGTGCTGTTTTAAATCCCCCGTCTCCCGACACACCTTGTGGCCAGCATACCGCATACCTCATATGCAATTGAATAAACCACAAGCTAGCTGCCATGTTCAGAGTTCATCAGAGAGTTCTCAGCTTGATATGACATTCAAAGAGGTCCGGAGCCCAGACCATTAGCTATCAAACACAATTAGTGATCAAAAGCAAAGTAAGTCTCCAAATGTATTGCATACAATTACATTCAAATGTATTCTTTCTTAAGTGTGTTGTGGAAATCTTTTTTTCTACCCAGTACCGAAGGTACTACTATAACTGGGAATAGTGGTATTTCTTTTTCAAACTTCACATCTCTATCAGTGAATCAGTAGTCTTTTTATACGGCACCATTCAAACAAATTTAACTGCAATTCAGAGTCCTGTACACATGTCTGACAACAATGAAAGATGTTCAAATGGATTCAGAGACTAATACAAATCCAACTGTATAACAGTGAAAGTACAGCTGGAAAGTCCTGCCCTTAGTAAACACAGCTCCTGGCCCCAGAGCAGAGGAACGGCTCTAGTGAGAACAACTGTGTCAAAAGAAAGCGTTTCTGCAGGCTAAGAGGAGGCGTCTGGCAGGGTGGGCAAGGTCGTGCTCGGGCAGGTACAGAACACGTCCCCTCCGCAGCCAGCAGATCGCATCGCCTCCAAGCATACAGACAAACCCAGCAGCAAAACAGACGTTCAGAGCCATCAGTGATTGAGGTTCATGCTTGCTAGGAAAGTAGGAGGGGAAAGTTATTTGCATCGTGATGCAACATCTCTGCACTCGACCCTGGAAGGCTGTTGACAGGAAGTGGAACATATAGTTCTTACTGTTTTCTTACTTTTGTTTATAGGCAAATTGTTCTTGACCCTAGTACACAGAGGACATCAGGAGCACATCCTACACATCCTACAATAAGTAGAAGCTCGAGGACCAGCATGACCAGCTCTGACTCATTTCCTGTAAGCTTAATCCACAGTTGACCTGATTCAGGTTGACATGACTCAGGGCACGTGGGCTACCTTTCTTCCTGAAAGTTTCATCTGTTTAAGAGATTCACTTTTTTCAGTGGAATTCAAGTTAAAGCTTCATATTCAGGGTAGTCTACACATATTAATATTTTAAGAAATCCAGATCCATAAAATGTTTTTAACATTTCATAAATTCACTGGGCAACTCAAAACCAAAATGACATTTCCATGGGCATCCAAACGGACAGGAAGCATACAGTGTACTGTAGGAGTGCACTAGGCTGGGAGCACACTGAACCGGGCCGTGGCACAGTGTCAGGCTGTTGGAGGGTATTGGTGGCTGACTGTTGCCTGTACACTGTTCTATGTGGGCCGTCACTGTTGCCTGTACACTGTTCTATGTGGGCCGTCACTGCTGCCTGTACACTGTTCTATGTGGGCCGTCACTGCTGCCTGTACACTGTTCTATGTGGGCCGTCACTGCTGCCTGTACACTGTTCTATGTGGGCCGTCACTGCTGCCTGTACACTGTTCTATGTGGGCCGTCACTGCTGCCTGTACACTGTTCTATGTGGGCACTGCTGCCTGTACACTGTTCTATGTGGGCCGTCACTGCTGCCTGTACACTGTTCTATGTGGGCCGTCACTGCTGCCTGTACACTGTTCTATCTGGACCTTGGCCTTGTCAGCATTGTTTTGGCCAATAGCTGAAAAGATGTTTTGTTTTTGTCACACTGTGACTTGATCTACCGGGGCAGTGTGTTAGGCTAACCTTATATTTTGCTTCACTGAGAATTGCTTTGTTGTGCTAAATATATAGAGAAAAAGGTGGAACATGTTTCATTATTTTGATGTTATTTTATGCAATTTTATGTAAGGAAGGAAAAGTAATGGCTAATAAGTGCAATTCCAAAAAGATGGGCAGGGGGCAGTGTATGCACATTTAAAATCTTCAGTGGTCAGTTTTGCTCTCCTCAGTACTGAACTTCAAAGACATCCCCACTCGTATTTGTAGTGTTGCTCTTGCTTGGATCTCCCCTTCTGATACACACGTCTGCAACAGTTGTATGTAAAAGTGACCATCATGTTTTGGTCCTAGGTCGAGTATCAGTACTACACTACATCTTGTTATCTCTTCTAATGTGAACACTCTACTTCTACCCAGCATGGCTAGTGTATTATGGATATTATGGACATTTTTTTATATTCCAGGCCTCTTTTTCTGGGATTAGTACCCCAATATTAGTTCCACGATAACTATGTGAAATCTTCAGGTGTATGGTTTAAACAATTTGAACACTGAACAATGTTCAACATGAACTTATCAGGAGCTCAAGATACAAACTTACAAACATTTTGGCAACATTTGTAAAATACCTGACACAATCCTATACAATACAAAAACTATTACATACACAATACACACAACAGTGTAGTGACATTCAGAGTGTGGACACACACTCTGATTTTCATGCACACTGAAAAAGCAGACCTTAATTTCCTTCCAGCAGCTTCCTGCACCATTAGCCATTAAGAACACAGAAGAGCAGATAGACAGCATTGCAGCACCCTCCCTTGGGATGAGCAGACAGACAGCATTGCAGCACCCTCCCTTGGGATGAGGCTGGATTCTGGTCTCACTCTCTTTCCACTACAGTGACAGGCAACCATTAAGTCACCAGACAGGTCAGCTACACTGCCAGAACCTTATATTAGCAGAACAGGGGCTATTTTTACAGAACACACACAGCAGTCCAAAGCTTCTAAACTGGGAAATTAAACTGAAGTAAGTCACTCCTGGTTTAGTGTCTTTTGAAATCACACCATTTTCAAACCCCCACGAGTCTTGGGCCTGGTCACAACCCCAGTGCTCTAATGTGGTGGAATTTCTTAATCTCTTTGTAATGAGAAGATCTGGTTTATGACCCCTTTATTCCTACAGAATCACACCCCTTTCTCAGTGTGCTCTCTGTGAAATCCCCAACTGTTTCCACATATCACTCCAGTGTCCCGGGGTTTTATGTTCTATTTGTATGCATGAGTCCTGCCATTTGTAATACACATGATTAAAAAATGGCTAGTCCTTTCAAGTCCAAGTCTATGTAACCAGTCACCAATGCTCTGACGCAGCTGCACAGTCACGCCCGTCGAGCAGACAGGCACAGTCGCAGGCAGAGCACGGCAGTGCTGAGGGTTCGCTGCACATCAGCCACGGCCAAAGCTGTGTTCGTCTCTGTGCTTTGAGAACAACACTTCCACACTTGCTATCAGTGTTGCTGGTAAGTGTGAAGGCCACCACACAAGGACACCACCCTCAGCGGCTAAGCCAACAGATCCTTGCTCCTCCACCCACATGATGCTGCTACAGCCCTGAGCAGGAAACTGACCTGTACAGGACACTGATCTGTACAGGATTCTCGCCTGTACAAGACACTTGCCTGTACAGGACTCTCACTGACACCTTTCTTCTAGTACAGACCTTCTACTATACTATACTATACTATAGTAGTTCAACTTTTTTTACTTTTATTATTTCAGCAATTTCATATAAATAATGGCCAATTCAAAGCTCATTCAAGACAATTTTCTAAAACTAAAAGTAAATACATAAAAGTACTTTATATACAATCTTCATAATATTTAAGCTCTCGTCTAATCTACGTACACACGCACACACACACGCACACACACACACACACACACACACACACACACACACACACACACACACACACACACACACACACGCACGTGTTGCTCTCTTCTGGCCACTGGCAGTCAGATGAAATGTATCTTACAGCACTTATGAGCTTTCTCCCCGGGCATTCGTGTTCCCCTTTATCCAATAAGCTGTGTGATTTATATAGAACTGATATCAAAGGAACATGATGGCTTCCAGGCTCTCAAGTACCAGGAAGGTGGTCTCGGAGGAACTCACTGAAGTCCCAGCTGATTGGTGGATTTTCATGATCTTAGAGGTATTTCATGCAGGAGGAGAACCGAGAATAAGTGATATTTCTTCAGGCTTTGGATTCACAGACAGAGAAAGGGAATACAGAATATACGCCTGACTGACTGAACCGTCCAGTATGACAGACAGCTGGCAAATACTCACGCTTTCAGCAGCTTTTATGTGCAATAACATTTTTTGTAAATATATTAAAATGAACATGACGAGCATCAACGCAATGTGTCCAATATTCCACCTCGAGTTTAACGCTGAAACAGAAGTTAGTGCGTTAATCATTCACTTAACGCCACCACACCTTAGAAAAACACTAACCATTCTTGACAAGTTCCTTCCGCCCATGCAGTAACTGTTTGTTAATGTTCAACAATGAAAAAACAAAAAAATCCAGCAGTTCTTTTTTGTTTCACACGACTAATTGAAACTATTCGTGCAAATCAACGGACCGTAAAGCACGTCGCTTATTTAATTATGCTTTACCTGCTTTTGAAAGTCTAGTTCCACCAATGACACTGCATAAACTTAATCATTTACAGTCTCAACAGGTGCAAAGACCAAAAGATTAAATGAATTTACGCGTTAATTTGCCTGTTTTGAAGAACCCATATTACTTACAGGTATTTGTTTTCCCCGACAACTTGCTGATGGAGCGCGACTGAAAATCCGAATAAACTGCCCGGTGTCTGTCCTTCCTTAACAACGGCGAATTTCACGTCCAAATTGAACGCCAAACAGCGACCGACAGCGCATAGTAAAAGAAGCAACAGGAGGTACATATACTTTGAAAATACAAGATACGCTCGTGAATTCGTTTTCATTTTGTTGAACTCTGTGGAGTTGTACGTCGGCAACTTTCCGTATTCTCCACGGTGGACTCGGTATCTTCTCACCAGACGCCGTGTATTCTACTCTTTAGTGGACACGTACAGGCGTACAGACCAATATCTACCGCCGTCGGGAACAGTCTGCAGATTCATTCTTCTTCCGGGGTGTTAGTCTGACATATATGAATCAGAACAGACTAGCTGACGACTTCATTGGAGGCACCTTGAGCCCGGGCACCTTGACAACGGACAGCCCAGACACATCAGCCACTCTCCGTGATTCGGGCTCGGTGCGCACGTGAAGATTAATGTTAGGAGGGATGTCTGGGTTGGAGTCGTAATTTATCTGATGTTAAAGCATCAAAAGGTAACGCACTGCAAAAGAGACTAACGAAGACTACGCATTACACACATGCACATTCGCGTGATATTCTAGACAGAAACCGTAGTAGGAGACGTGGATTTAAGACCACGTGCAATTTAAACAGCTTGAAACATTATGTTAATTTATTTAAATTAAGTTGTTGGACCAGCATGCACACTGAGCAAAACATCCTGAACACTGATCGAGAACATTGTGTTTGGCCAGAGAGTCATTTTCAACTAGGCTAATGAGTGAATCAGAGTGTGTTTCCGTGAGGGCGGGGTGCTTGTGTGTGTGTGTGTGTGTCTGTCTGCTCTGATTATAAGAGCACACACAACGTGCCATCAAACAGCTCAGCATGAAAGCCTGGGCTTTTCTACATTGGCCTCGTGTGACTAAGAAAGAACATGGTGACAAACCCCATTATCTCTATCAAGATTGTGCCTGACAACAAAGCAATGCTTAGTCCCTCAAACTGGTCTTTGAGTAATGGGGTCACATCCTCCCTCCGAAAGCAGAGCCAGCGTTGAACAGAAGGCGCTGCTGACACTCACATGCAGCCTGTGTGCTCCAGAAAGAAATCAGCCCACAGTTCCTGCACGCTGTTGATTGTTTCTTTGTGCATCCGCTCTGAGTTATCGCCCTTCCCCAGCCAAGCCCCTCCACCTCCACCTCCACCCACACCCCCACCCGCAGGCCTGGAGGAGGAAACGGAGAAGCAGGAAGTCGGCATGCCCAGTCGGTCCAAGCTGCTGCTTTATGGCGGGGATCAGTGATCTGGCCAGCCTGGGTTACACTGTGATCCGCGAGCCTCATGTGATCCACTAGATCCACTTTCATTCAGCGGCTCTCTCACTGGAGAGACACAGTGGAAGGCAGGGTTACTTGTAGAATCTGTATAACCAAGATGTTATACTCACAGAATGCACAATTATATATGTTGTGTGTATGTGTGTTTGTGCAGGTGTAAATGTGTGTGTGTGTGTGCATGATTCAGGTCATTGAGACTCTCCTACAGTGAAGTTAAACACGCCCCTGCTCTTCATTAACTAAATGCCTCCTCTCTTGTCCTGTAGGCCTTTGATCTGTCCGTTGCTCTTATCTCCCAGAGGTCTGTGCTCTACAGTAATTACCCCCATAATGCTCAGCCCGTTGCTGCTGATATGGATCATAGTGGAAACATCGATTTTCCCACTTATAGCACCAGGTGCGATACAAGCGTGCCACAGAGCGGCGACAGCTGAGCGCTGTGCTCTTCCAGAGCGTAGCTCATTGGAGATGTGCGCTGATATGGAACCCAGATGGACCCAGAACGCGCCCAGAACCTTCCTTCCTCTCCATCTGCAGAGGTGCAGGAGCAGCTACACTTATTAAAGCTCTCAGGCTATTTTCCATTTGGACACCCATTTACAGTGAAAACCATCCTCTGGGGGAGATCACGTTTTACCTGGAGTTAATTTATACTTTAGGTTCCCTCAGATTTCTGTAACCACAACGGCATGTCTAGCGAGAGCATTACCAGGCCTTGTGCTGTAGATGTTTCATTTAAATAGGCCCCCAAAGGAAAGATTACAAATAACCCAATAAAGTCAGAACTGTTCAAATATAAAGTTGTACTTGTAGAAATCAGTGGTAACTTGCACACATTTACACATTACAGAACCATTTAGGCTTCTTATCGTTTATCCTAGAACATGCTAATATGCTCTGGCTTCTAGGAAGTTGCATCTTTCAAACCCATTATTTTTTTGATGTTTAATAAATTCAGGGTGATGGCTTATTGTTTTTCCTGACTGACTCCAGAGCTGAATAATGTGAATGAGCTGCACACGCATATCTGTGGATTAATTAGCAGGTCCAGGAATGAGGATGTATAACTGAGATAACTCAGATAGGAAGTCGCTTATTACTTGAGTTCAAGGTACAAAAAAGGGCAGAAGCAGTAGTAGCGCAATCATAAGAACGGAAGAGTGTCTGTGGTGGGAGAACACAACCACTTCTGCACTTCTGCATGTTATTGTGACATGAGAAGCTCATAACATGCTAATGAAGTAACATAAATCGTGATAAGACAGAAGATTGTCTTGTGTGTGTCTCCAGACCATCAATAATGTGAAAAATGATCAGTGAGAAGGAGCTCAGTTTGGATAACAGTACTACCTCAGGAGATTGCACACACTTCCCAGAGGGACCTGCTCAAAGAGAAGATTTTTGCCTGCTCACAGATTTCTTTTTTGGCATAGCCCCAGACTTTTAAAGCCCCAGTGAGTATTTACTGCCATCTACTGGACATGAGTTTGGTCTATATTGAAAGGTTCTTCCAAACAGCAGCATCAAAAGTTATTCTGCAGTATTTTCTTCTCCTCTCAGTGCAGCACAGTGTCTGAGTGTAACATGGTGGGACACCAGCAGAACCCATCCTACAGTGCTGGGCCCAGGGGCACCGTGAGCTTGCTGTGATGTCTGGGTAATATGTGATTGCCATTCGAGTGATCCAGCAATGGTGTGCTGTATTATTAATGCCATGCGCAGTGATTAATGTATAAACCTTTTCAAATGAAAGTCCAAATGGCCTCTGACAACATTATTTCTGTAGCGATTCATTAATAATTAACATTAATAATTAACATGAACTGAACTCCACTCAAAAAGGAGAAAAGGGGAAAGGAGTGTTTCAAACACACCAGCTCTTTGATTTAATATTATTAATATCAATTTAGCAAAAAGTCAAGTAAAATTTGATAGCATTGTTTTGCTGTTCTGCTGAAGTGTACATGGCTGATGCTGTTTCGGGGTCCTGCTCGACTGGTGTGTTCCTGTGTTCCTTCATCATTCTACAGGGTGACCTGTTTTCAGTGGTCTTGCTAAAAGGGGTGATATTGAATGTTGCATGCAGTGTTCTCACATGAGCCAGACAACAGTGAGGGAGCTTCAGAGAGTTTCAGAGAGGAAGCTCAGAGCAGCACACACCAGCTGCTCAACCAGAGCCAGATGGAGGCTTCAGTTCCCCGTGAATCAACATCATGGTTAAACGCAGGACCTCGTGATGGGCAGACCAAGAAAGTAATTTTTCCAATGAGGACTTTTACCCCTTGAATGTGTTTGTGTTTTGTTTTTGTCATTTGTTGACTGCATGCTGAAGGTCTGCATGTTCAAGCCTTGAGTCATCTCGTCATGAGTCATCACGTTCCTAATCATGCTGTAGAAACAGGACGTTGACTTTAATGGTAACAGGTATATCAGACTCACCATCATAAATGGTGGGTCTTAGTAAAGAAATGTTAGACATGTTTTGTGGGCAGTGAAGGACAACACAAGCTCACCACAGTCTGGTTCCTGTGCTTCCTGTCTCACCACTCGCATAGAAACAGAAGGTGAGAACTGAAACCTTAATCGGCCAAAGTTTGAAAGGAAATAAAGCAACTACTGTTCACACCTCATAGTTTCGAGGAGCAGAAATGCCCCATGTGGGCATGCATGCTTTTACATATGACTGGAAACAAGTGAACACTCCATGTTAATTGGGTTAATTGTAGGGTCTTGCAGGGTACTGCTATGTATTTCATGATATTGCAGGGTACTGTTGGGAATTGCAGGGAACTGTAGTCTGTTGTAGGGTATTGCAGGGTACTGTAGTCTATTGTAGGGTATTGCAGGGTATTGCACTGACCACTGGGATGGACCACTGGCTAAGTACCATAATTGATAAATGACTACACTGAATTAGTCCTCCACAGTAATTCATGCAATGATTTTGTGGATGTGTCATTACCATTCTGTGAATATGTATCATTACCATTCTGTGTGTCACTGGGCCCTGTGTGCATCTTTGCGTGTGTATTTATAGACAAGATGAAGGTGGCATCATCAATAGAGAATCCATGATGTGGGGACTGTGTTTGGATCAGGCTGCCAGATGTCGGCCTCCCTTCTCCCAGCCCACTCAGAGTCATTACACCAGTGCTGTGCCTGCTGGGTCACACTGTGGGCTTTTAGCCTTCGCACCCACTGCCTTGCCATGCAGAGAATGAAAACAGCTACCAGCTGTCTAAATGTCAGAGGTCCCAAGTTAGTGATGAAGAAGTCTCCTGTTTCCTGGTGACGTACAGTTTTACATGTGTCCTGGTGACGTACAGGTCTATGTGTGTCCTTTTGATGTACAGGGCTATGTGTGTCTTGATGATATTCAGGTTTACATGTGTCCTGGTGACATACAGGTTACGTGTGTCCTGGTGATAAACAGGTTTATATGTGTCCTAGTGACTTACAGGTCTATGTATGTCCTTTTGATGTATAGCTCTATGTGTGTCCTGGTGATATACAGGTCTATGTGTGTCCTGGTGATGTACAGGTCAGCCTATGTCCTGGTGATGTACATGTCTTCCTGTGTCCTGGTGATGTACAGGTCTTTCCTGTGTCCTGGTGATGTACAGGTCTTCCCTTATCCTGGTGATATACAGGTTTACATGTGTCCTGGTGATGTACAGGTTTATGTGTGACTGGTATATATATAGAGGATATATAGAGGATATATATATAGAGAGAGGATAGGTCTACTTATCTATTCTCATTTCGAAATGTCCGGTTGATGCTACAGTGTAGCAGCACAGTTAGGCTGGACCCTTTGCCTCCAGAAAACTCAACGCATGGTTGACCACATGGTCACATGACCTCGTGGCTCTGATCTCAACCGCTATGGTTACTCGTCCACTTCCTCATTCTCGTCCTCTTCATCGTAATCTCTATGCAGTATTGGACTCCATTGATGTGGAAACCAAGATTTGCAATTTCTGGTGTCTTTGTAGGGATTAGGCTCTGATGTATAAAGATTTGTAAAAATTAGCTAGAAGTGTTTTCACCTGTGAGGACTGGGTTTGGGTTTTGGTAGGTTGTAGGATGTAGCAGTTGCATTGCAGTGTTTTCCAAATGAAACACATGGTTTTCAGTTTTGAATGTTGTGTCTTATGTAAATAACTGTGTTTAATGTTTTGCAAAAAGTGTGTTTTAGAATTTCTCAATGAATGTAAGGCAGAGAATGTGCTTAAGGTTTAGTGCACCAGGTCAGTAGATAGGCTACACGGGTAAGTGGTTTCCCAAATTGTGCTATAAGTACGACTTTTTGGGTCTTAGCAGCTGCAAAAAACTGTAACAGAAGTGCTGTACAGTGTTTGCTGTGAAATCATGCTGAGGCATTGGTCTCCATGCTACTTGTGGCCAGAAAGGGGCAGCCAAGGTAAAGGTTTATTTTTGCTGTCCTGGACAAAGCAGAGACAGTACAAGAAAGTAAAACCTAGTGGTCCTACTGATTCAGGATCATTCCAACAGCCCAATTGATCTTGTGTCAGTGGTCAATAAGTTATATCAAAACTCAAAGAACCTACACTGATGGAGAGTGTTATTGTTGACAAGTGTGTATGTTAGTTCTAAAGGTTGTGTCGGAGTTGAAAGGGGATGTATTAGTGCTGAGAGAGGTATGTTAGTGTAGAAAGGGGTGTGTTAGTGTTGAGAGGGTGTGTGTTAGATGAGAGGGGTGTGTGGTAGTCTGGTTGTCTACGTATGTCCTTTTGATATACATGTCTACGTGTGTCCTGGTGATGTACACGTCTTCCCTTGTCCTGGTGATATAGAGGTTTACATGTGTCCTGTACTTGCAGCAGTATCAATCTCAGAAGAACACCCACCTTATTTGTGGATGTCCCTAAACACACCCCTCAGTACTAATACACACCTCTTATGACCCCCCTCTCAACACTAACACACCCCCTGTCAACACTACAACACACCCCTCTCATCTAACACACACCCTCTCAACACTAACTAGGAGTCTGGGTTTGTTGTCGTCTGTAAGTTTGCACTGGACTGCTCAAGTACAAACTGGTTCACTGAACAGCCATAATGTGTTGTTCTTCACCTCCACCATAGACTCCATTGCTGTTGATTTCTTTTTGGCATGGAGGTGGTCGCCAACCCCACCAACGCAAATCCATTCAGCAGGCGATGGAGGAAGTTTGAGGTGACATTGATGAGGGAGCATGAGGAGGGTGGATACGTCACTCAACAAGGTACTTCCCCCGCTGTCTGGTTGTTTTTTTTCGTTTTTTTTGTAGTTTTTGTTATCATGTGTTTACAGTACATACAACATGTGTTGCTGTAGTGTTCATGCAAAACCAAAATAAACCTTCCCCTTGTAATCATGTTTCACTTTATGATGTAAATGTACTGAATATGCATAAATAACCTGTATATTTGTGAATATTCATGTGTATGTGAGTACTCTGACAGACCTTTACAGCAGACTACACACTAGTTTTTGGTTGAAGTGTTTGCTTTTTCCAAAAAAATGTTTTGCGTGTTGTGTGGGGGTGGCACTGGCTGCTGTGTACTTTCAGAAATTGGGTCTGGGTCTTAGCATGTGCAAAAAACAGGTAAGCACGCACGCACGCACACGCGCGCACACAAGCAGATACAAATGAATGCTTGGAATCGCTGTTCAGCACTGTTACCACATGGTGGCAGTGTTGTGACAGTGAATATCTTATGTATATACAGTATCTTCAGCATCTCCATATTCCCACACACTGACTTAATGCTGCAGGGTGCTGGCCTGTCCCAGCAGGACCGTGGTGATCACAAAAGGACATGATTGACAGGAGGGGATGTATAAAAGTAGAAAGCAGAAAAAGGCAAAAAGATAAAATTAGCTTATGAAAGATGCAGTAAGTATATAATAAAACAAAAACGATACTACAATAAAGACAACAAAAATCAGACCTGTTAAATCATAGACCTATGAAGATCATCTGTCAGTTTATTCCAGTTATTTGTGGCAAAACTATTTGTAGCAATGCAATGCTGCTTCGCCATGTTTAGTTTGGACTCTGGGCTCGACTAGCTTGGATCTGAGAGATCTACTTAGTTACAGTTTTTCTCAGTCGATTTGGTATATTTCTCACATCATGGTTTACACTGGCATAACAACAAGTGCATTTCTCAAAATAGCAAGTACAGTCTCTTTGCACTGAAATGCATGTCTAAATAAGCCCTTCCTCATCCTTCCTAATGTGTCTTGAGTGTTGAGTGTTGAGAACATTAACACTGCTGCTAGCCATGTTTCAGTAAGACACAGAAATATTTGTAGGTCGATTGTAGGATATTATTATTTTAAAAAATGTTGCTAAAGATCTAATATTGAGTTAGTTGTGTAGAGATTACATGAGCCCCTGGGCAGCATGGGGATGTTATGACACAGATTACAGATTAGACAGGTCAGTAGGGCATCACTGTTAAATCACACAGTCACACAGAGCCCTCTCAAAATGTACCTATAACTTTACCTCTCTTCTCCTCTGTTCTCCTCTCGTCTCCTTTCTCTTCTCTTCTATTCCTGTATCTGTATTTCTCCCCATTGCATGGCCCCAAAACCAATCTCACAGACATGCAGATCAAATGAAGACAGACAGGCCAATAGCTTACCACTGTGTTTTTTATATAAAGTGAATACAAGAGCCAACCAAACTCATTGCACATACTCACACTCGTACACTGGAGTTACAGATAGTGTCCTTCAGTATGCTACCTATTTACTTGTCTTCTTGTCTTTTGCTCAAAACCATAAGACACGAGAGAAAGAGAGAAATCAAACTGCTTCCCTCCTACTCCGTAGTCAGTAAAGTATTTACAGTACATCTTTCAGTCTGATGGAGAAGGGGCAGTTAGGATGGCAGTCTTGTGTGCTTGCATGGTGTCGCTCCAGCATTTATGTTCATATATAAAGATACATGACAAGCCGCATGACCACCAGAGGCCGGAACTTTTCCACAGAGATCCAAAGTTCTACAGGTCCAGCTGTGCTGGTGCTGACCCAGCTCCTCTACTGCACACAGACAGCTGCTACGTGTGTGTCTCTCTTAAAGAGTACAAGAAAAATATTTCCAGACAGCGAAAGGCCATGGATGAATACAAATATAAATGATTCAACATTTTTCTGGACTGGAACATCTTTAGCATAGTCAGGTCTTTAACTCTCAACTTGTATAACTCAGACAATATTGAACCCTGGTGGTAAAGTACAGCCCAGGCTATATTTATCCAACAGCTATATTGTAACTCAGGGTGAATGAGTCTGTATTGCTTCCTTTTGTGCTATCAGCTCACCACTGACCTCCCTGTTCCATGACATGTTGTGGTACATTTGATCTCCTTTTAAATGCAAAATACTAGTTTGTAAGAAACTATAAATGGTTTTCATTTACATCAAATTTGTGATATATTTTTAAGACTCTACATCACTAATTTCATGAGCAAAACAGCATAAAATTGAATGTTCAAATGTGTTTGTTCCATTCTAATCTCCATTGTGATTCAGGCATGAGAATTGCTGGGAAAAGTGGGAGGGGTTAGCTATTGTGACATCATCGTGTCTGCTCCTCCCCCACACCAGGATGGCAGTGCTGGGCATCTGTATGCCCTCCCGGCTCTTCCCACCACGGCCTCAGTTAGCCTGATATCTATGTTCATTATGTTTATATTTATGTTTACCATTAGTGAGTCATCAGGACGTATGTGTACCATTACAGAGGCATTAAGGCTGATATGTATGTCATGGTCATGTGCGTGTTCAGACTCTAAGCTTATCTATCTGACCTAGCGGACGTCTCATAGTTCTGGCCTAGCCTGGTTGCCCATGTGCTTGACCTCTGTTCTTATCTCTTCTTCGTGTTTTGTGGTTTGATAACCATGCTGCTCTCTGGCAGTATGTGATCGGTGTTCCTGGCACTGGGTTGCCCTGTTAGTGCCGGATCTGAACCAGCAACAAGTGCAGCAGACTCAGGGAACGCATACATGATCTTAGTATCTAGTTCAGACATTTCTCTCAAATATCCATTTAGAAATCCACAATTCTCTGAGGTAATGAAGATCAAAGCACCTCCCTCATGTACCAGACTAACGATATTATGCAAATTCACAGGACTTTTTTTTTTATGAAATACCCATCCTCCTTGAAAAGTAAAACTGTTGGATTCACAGCTTATGAGTGATTACATCACTAAAGAAACAGCAAAAATATACAGTATGTCCTAGAAATAATATACAGTATGCCCTATAAATAATATACAGTATGTCCTAGGCTTATTATGCAGCATATCCTAGGAAAAATATAGTATCATATGAATAATATACTGTATATCCTAGAAACAATATACAGTATGTCCTAGGCTTATCATACTGTATCTGCTATAGGAATAATATGCAGTACATCCTATAGGAATAATATATGGTATATCATAGGCATGAGCTGTATCAGCAGGATGTACATGGAGCAGCCCTAATCCCTCAACATTGTATGTCTCTGTTTTTGTAATATAATGATAACGTCCACCTTTATCCTCTACATAAGCCAGATACTGAAATCTTCCTCACTTCCTGTTATTTCTTCTTGCCTTTATAAAATTTATTGATATGTAATTATAGCCTCACTCTTAAGTTTGTGTTTAGTTTTAAAAGTGATGAAAATATCATTTTTGTTACTTCATGCGGATAACACCATTATGGAAAATATATTTCAAGTTTTATAAGCCATGTCTGGAACATCAGATCCCTTTTGCCAAATGGTATAAAAAATATGGTACTTATTTTGTCCACTGAAATCTTGTATCCATTTTTTTAAAGATTAAAGCCCATGCCAGATAGTTTTGATGTCTGGAGGCTGAGGATCGACCCAACGTTCAACATAAGACCAGTTCAACAGGTCTGTGCAGAACATTTAGAGTTTAGAGGTCACACATGATAAAATGGTGGTAGTTTAAACTAAAGTTTAAACTAAAACTGGGGGAGGGTTATTTGTCAAAGAAGAAGCATGCATGATGAGTCACCCGTATAATAACACATACTCTAATAACACTTAGGGGGGAAGAAAAATACAAAATAATACCGCACCACTGGATTTGTCCATATTAAACTTGTTCTGTACTTCAGACAATGAAAACAGGCAGCTCGTAATCTAAAATGTGTCAGATGAAGATCCCTTTCTGAGATAAAAGCTTTCAATTAATTGCTGCGTAATGTTCATTACCTCACTGTCTGATCGAGCACAGTAATACTGAACACCACAGCCCACTCAGATTCCTCACCTCCCTCTTTTCATTCAGCAGCGTTGCCTGGTTGTATCTGTAAGAAGCTCAGAGCCTTCATCAGTTGAAGATCTTGGAATCACCACTTTAGAGGGAAAGGTATGCAGAACCATGGAGAACCTGGCAGGTCACAGCAGCAGCGCACTTCTGTGCTAAAGAAGCTGAGCTGGAGTTGGAGATGTTCATGGGTGTGAGCTCACGCAGCTACACTGTAGAAGCTGAGCTGGAGTTGGAGATGTTCATGGGTGTGAGCTCACGCAGCTACACTGGAGGAGCGCAGCAGAAATGCTCTGCTATCTGTTCACTGCATATGGTCGTATGACGAAATTACACATGACAGAAGGTGAAGTGACAACAGTTCTAATTACAGGAGCTTTGAGTCTTTGGTTTGCTGATGGGTTTTATTTTGTAGTCATCCCAGCTGTCACGTCCCTACACAGAAGCCAGACTACGAACTCTAATTCCCACAATGCTCTACACAGATGGAGTGTTACACCAGCAGCTTGTGCTAGCTTCCCACTCCCTGTATCCCCACCTTAGCTCCTATTCTTCCTCCCTAACATGTACGGCATCTTTCGAAGATTTCATGTAATGAATTTACATGCTGGGGATCCAGTGATTGGGCTGAAGTCACTACCCCTGTGTGCATATGCATTCCTTAATACTGACAGATTCAGATGCCCAGAGCAGAAAGGGGAGGAGCTGTGGAAATCATGTTCCTTCACACATCACATGGATGAACAGTGGGGAATCTCCATGTCCTGTTACGTGGGTGCTAGTATCGAAGTATTCTTTAAGCAATGACTCCAAACGAAATAACGGAACCAAACATTTACTTCCCCTTCACCCCCTCCCCCACCACAAGAGACTTTACCGATCCAGTCCAATTAGCAGCGGACTCTCCTCCTCCTTCTGACACTCGTTTTTCAGGTCGGCAAAGACTTGCGTGAAATAGTGCGGGTCTGAGTTTAGCTGCAGCATCTTGGCACTCATGCGATTGATGATCTCCAGGCAGCGGTCCCAGAAGGCCTCCTTCTCTGCCTCCACCAGAAAGGGCTTGAGTGGGTATGAGATCTCATTCCCCATGTAAGAGTAGGACAGGTAGAGGCAGGTGAGCAGGACGGCCTGGAGCTCCCGCTCGCTAGACACCTCAGCGGAGATGACGTCACGACACAACATGTAGAGGAAGACTACGTTAGCTGGGGTGATGAAACCTTGGTCCTGCCACCCTTGCAGAAGGAGGGAGCGGTCCACACTGCGCAGCCACAGAACCGGGTCAGCTGGGGAGAGGCGCTTTAGCCGGTAGCAACGCCGGCACAAGAACTCACCCAGGCTTCTGAGAAGCTCGCTGGTAGATGCCTGCACTATTACCCTCTTGGGCGTACCTGCGCTGGTAGCTTGCCCCATTGATCCTGTAATGGAGGTCCTCTTGGTAGTCGAGATCACATTGGTAGTAGTCTTGGATGTGGGTATGGAGCTTACAACTGTTTCCTGGGTGAAGGTGGAGAGGTTGGCACAGGACTGTGATTTCTTCAAGTTCTGGCTATTGAGGGTGTCCACACTGTCTTCCTCATGGCTCTCTCCTGAGGCAAGCTTCTTAGAACCTTTCCTCTTGGCTGACACTGCCACGATGCGCTTCCACGGCAGGACGCTGATGAGTGATTGACGCTTAGCGTTTTTGTCTTTGGCATTCTTACTGTTCTGGACAGCTGCATAATGACCCACAGGTGGGATGTCATCAAAGAGAGCAGCCTTGCGGTAGCTGGGGGAGACTGACAGCACTGTACCCATCTTGCTTTGGGTTTGCAGGCCACTGGAAGGATTCTATACGCCGAGATGCAATAAACTCTGCCTGAAGAGAACGTATACCTGAAAACAAAATCAACAGTGTGAGTTATCACATACTGTATTTCCTTTCCACATTAAACCTGATCTTACTTAGATTGTGCTATTTAAATAACACCAGACACAAACAAGATTACTAGATACTTTAGTGAAGAAATGCAAAAAGTCACAATTGTTTGAGTTTTCACGATCCAACACTAAATGTATGCACCGTTTAATAAAGACATCTAAGCCATGTGGTTGTCAAATGTCAGACAGACAGTTCAGACTGACTTCATTTCTTTTGTGAATAAAGCTTTTAGACTTCAAAATGTTCATGAACCCATAAACATATTGAGACACGTCAGATCTATTTCTGACATGGGGGTGAACGACTAGCTTAAAATAGGAAAATGTGCGCAAGCATCCATCTTAGCTCCAAAATGGAAGCCGAGAATATAAACATCGCCGACATTTAAAAGGTTTTTTATTAATTATGGCGGAACGATAAATTAAAGGTTTTTTTCCTAAGACATACATATATATTTGAAATTCGTAATCTTGAAATATTTTGTGTTTAACAAATGGTTAATACATTTAAGTTGTATTAATTCACCAAAACAACATGGTTCCCATACAACGGAAATATTCGAAGACTCAAATAAACAGTTCTCCTCGATAAAGGACACCAACAATGTTTTGATATAATGTTAGAGTACGCCAAAGATGTTTCAGAAACATAAAGTAAAACGACCAAGTCCACAGAGACTGAACGGTAGACGTATTTGTTTGAGGTGAAATTATCAACAGGAAAAATACAAAATACTCACCAGTCAGTCCTAGTCAGCGTTATAATTAACCATTATTTCATAAATATCTTTCACTAGGTCTTTTCTTTTAAAACATCCTTCAAATAATTACCGCGCTGTAGAATGAACGTATTCGTCGCTCTCCAAGGTACTGGACTGCCAGTGATGAAATCACAAATATCTATGCGGTAAATGTATATGTGCCTCGCGAGATGCTAATTCTATGGGGGAGGCCACATTACTATTTGGCGTACAAGATATGCGAACATCACCATTCACGTGTGGCAGTTAACGGGCTCCGCGCTTCTTTGAGCATTTCATTCACCACAAATGAATCAGTTTCATGTCTGGTTCGTGTCTGCATGTAGCTAGGTCTTCTTCTGAATAAAATGCCCCGGCAGCTATAGATAAAAGAAACGTTAATCTGACTTATTAACCATCCTGCTTCGGTGGTAACGAAAATTGTCGATGCGTGGATATATTTAGAAATGAATAGATTAATGCAAAATATAAATAAATACGTAAAAAAGCGCTACTTGGCGACTAAACGCGAGAGAATTGTACGCATTGACGCAGACATCTGCAGGTTTTTGCAGTGATTGCCGAGGCAGAGGGGTGATGGCATGCTATTGGCTATTACTATACAGCTGCTGAATCGCTGCAAAGGACGTCGGCCGCTGGGATGGATCTAGACGGTGGTTGGCTAAGACTCGGGGATCTGTCCATGGTCCTGCCAATTGTGTTCTAATTTCCCCTCCCCCGTCAACATCTGTATGGTGTAAAGCGATACAGATAAAATGGGGCGCTTAACCATAAAAGCCCCGCCTATGTTACTCGAAGACAAGTCGCGTATTCGGTATAAAACTGAAGCGGGTAAACATCTCCTCGACGAGCAGATCACATGGGCGTGCGTTAGTGTGAGTTGTGCTCGTTCCCGAGAAGCTTTTGTGAGCGTCCTCATCAGGAACTCAACATGATGACGCCTAAATGTGAATCTGACGTGAGAGCCTGCGCATCCCTCCTATTCCCTTAATTCTGTGTTTCCAGTCTTTTCCACCCATCTTCATATCATATCAACTGAAAACGAGAAATGGCTAGTGCCAAGACAACGAGGTGTTACTGTGTTAACAATTATTTTCTTTGCATCACAAATGTCACCACACTCAATCAGATCTAATGGTAGTGTAATAACATTAAAAAGGTGCTGAACGACAAAAAAAACTAATCAAACACCTTAAAAAAGTGCAATACACTTTTACTCTGGCCAATAATTCTGCTCTAGACTACAATTGAGCTAATATTTTATATATATAATATTTTATACTACCTACAATATTTTATACATTTTATACTGTACTATTTTTATACAACATCAACTTTTTAAGTTATACACATATAATAACGCTCATATTTATTTTATGTGTAAAATGTGTTTTCTATCACCGTCCTTAGGATTTTATAGTTTATACTACTGTCCTTAGATTTTTATATTATCTGTTTACTGTATACTGCTGCAACACTGCAATTTCCCCATGTGGGATAATACAATTCTTTCTTCTCTTATCGTGAAGCCTAAGGATGTTTTTTAGTGAAGACTTGTATTGATTAGATCTGTGTTATTGATTATATCTGTGGTATTGCTTATGGAGGGCTGCATATTTACACCCTTAGAAGAGTAGAGGAGAGGAGAGGCATATATGATACTAAACATTAGGCAAAGGAAATTATTATCTAGATTAGTTCAAAATCTTCTGGAACTGGCCCACAGGGTCAGGACTATTAGAATCAGATTTAGACATTTCAGTCTTTCAGTGGCCTTACTGGAGTAGAAGAGCCACTCAGTCACTCAAAGCAGAGTCATTAGAAACAAAGTGACACCTTCATTACAAATGAATTCAGATGTCCAGTTTCCTAAGCCTTATACTATATTGATATTATTTACTACCAGTGGGAGCATCCATATAGTGGATTCTAAAGATGTTTGTTATATATGTACATTTCCAGCATTTGACATTCGTATGACTGTGACAGCCAAAGGACAGTCAGAGGAGTGTGAGTGTAGAGAACACAGCAGTGAAGCCAAAGTCAATGTCAAATTTATTTATATAACACTTTTTATAACACACACACATACAAAGCAGCTTCACAAATGCATGGTCATGATCAAACCAGAGGTAAAAGTGGCAATTAGAATCTTCCTGGGAGGGATTAGGAAGAAATCGTGGGAGAACCAAGACTTCAGAGGGAACCCATCCTCAACTGGGTGACCGAGATAGTCACCAGTTCATGCTTTATGATGTTATTTTTAGTCTAAGTAGCCACTTCAGTGTAGATGTGGCGCCTCAGTTACTCCAGTGGTTCTAGGGTCAACAGGCTGTTCCTGTCCTGACAGCATCAGATCATCTGCTAGCAACACTGGCTCATAATCTACTGGCAGTAAAGTGAAGGGGAGTTTAGTCAGCGTCAGTATGAGTCATGCTACTGCATGTGCACACCAGCAGTGGGGAGGAAATGGCCATGGAGAGGATGACCGGGGCTGGTGGTCGATGACGAAGGACTGGACGAGTCAAATGTCGACATTACGTTGAGACATTGAGTCCCACTGTGGCGAAATGATTGAACTGGATCACAGATTGTAGCTGTCCCTTAAAAATGGATCTTAATCCAACCTTAATCCAACAGTCAACAAAATGTCTAACTCAAACATTTACATTTACATTTACAGCATTTAGCAGACGCACTTATCCAGAGCGACTTACAAAAGTACTATGTGTTCAGTCAGAATATGCATCTCTATCTAGTATAAACAGGTTTAGGTCCAAACTACTCGAGCTCAAGCACTGCCATAAACATTTGCCAGTGCTGATGCCTAGAAAGAAGACAACAAAAATAAGATTAGACACAGTGCAATACCTAGCAAGACTGAAATACCTACAAGACTACATGCAGTACCTACAAGACTACAAAACAGCCTCACATCAACTGATTCACATTGTTTCTAGAATGGTAAGGCGATCTTTGTTTGGGTGTTGGATCGACCTTATGGCCTGGAAATCTCAGCAAAGGGGTTTGAGAATGTGAGAAGCATTGTAGGGGGCCTCATGAAGCTGGTTCAGAGAATACAAAGTGTGTGTGAGTATTGACAGCTTATGATTAATGCTATATTACTGGCAGGACTATGGAAGACCACCGTGTCAAATACTAATAATTATAGATGTAGTTTTAGTGGGAAGTGACCCCCCCAACACACACACCCACACACACGCACGTGCGCTGTAATAATTATGAGTACTGTTCACCCCTCCTCCTTATACTCATTAGAATACTTCTAATATCATTTCATTTATTAGAAGTGATATGAGAGTATTTGATTTACTGTTCTGTAGCTAAAACGTAGTTGTTGTTTTCTTACTGGGAGTCGAGTCTGTGATGTGGCCGCGTCTGTCTCGTGTATGCCACCTTTTCCAGCTTCCCCACTGTGACGAACTCCAAGTCCCAGCATGCGTGTGCGGGCGGACGTGCCCGTGGTTTGGACATTGTTATGTGAATCATGCAGTTGGTGAGCTGGTAAGATGGCGGCCGCAGCAGTGGAATTTCAGAGAGCACAGTCGCTGCTCAGCACGGATCGGAATGCGTCTATTGACATTTTACACGCTATTGGTAAGTGCCGCTTGCGTGTGGAATTGATGAGCGATTTCTTGGCCTCTGTACACAGCCTTGATTCGTCGTCTCTGCCGGAGCATCTTCACCATGAAGATCTTCTGGCGTCCACGGTAGCGTCGCTCTGTCCAGTCCGGGCTACCCGGTCTCCTTCTCCTGCTGACTCACTGTGACAGGCGAGCCCCGGCCGGCTAAACATGCTAACGTGTTCGTTAGCCGCCTGTCTGGCCAGGTCTGCGTACTGTGGGCTGTTTTACAGCCACGATGTCCTCTTGAACGTGGTCCCCAGTTGTGGAGAAAAGCTTATCGCAGGCCGCATTAAAGTGTTTAAAAATGGATGAGCTGGCTTAGCTTCCGCCACTCGAACTCCGCTAGCTAGCGCGGTTAGCCACTTTAGTGAACGGGCATTAAATACTTGTATGATACTGTACATAATTTAAATGCGCCCAGCAGTATATAGCTAGGTGGTTTTTGGATGAATCGTTCAAAACCAGAGAGAAGGATGAATCGTTAAGTGCAGTTAAGTTCTCCTAATGAACTTAGTTTAGCCTGTTACGGCTAGATAACGCTCCGGGACTGCGCTAGGCAGGTCGCGTGAGACTAGCCGTGTATCTAACGCGGGGACTGAGCGCAGGTAGATAACCTGGTGTGTTCTCCAGCTGAGCGCAGGTAGATAACCTGGTGTGGTCTCCAGCTGAGCGCAGGTAGATAACCTGGTGTGTTCTCCAGCTGAGCGCAGGTAGATAACCAGGTGTGTTCTCTAGCTGAGCGCAGGTAGATAACGCTCACCTTTTTCATATTACGTTTACGAAAGTTAATGCCAGCAATTTTAGGTGTCACTATATATATATATGAGGTAATTGATTTTTTATTTTGGCAATAAATTATACCTAGTTTATTGATTGTACTGCTGACAGTCAACAAAAGAAATCTCTCATATTTTAAAAATACGGTTATTGGAGTGACTTGCGATTGATATTTGAATAAATCAGTACTTGGTAATAGGTTGTTAAAATTAACTAGCAGGTTCATGTTAAGAATGCTGAATTATTATTTTGCTCTAAATTCTGAAATCATTCTTACATTAATAATGCTGAATTATTATTATGAAATGGATTATACTGTATTATAGAGGTGGTTCCCTGTATTGTGTGAGTGGTTGTTACAGTTTTTTAGATTTTTCCATTTAAGAAAGGCTACCTGTTAAGTTTATTTTCAGACAGTGAACCCCCTAAATTCAGAGAATCTGACATTTGATCTGAATTGGGAACCCTGTGATAATCATGTTGGCCTTTGTAATACTGATGTTGCACAAGGCAGGAATGTGCAACAAATCACAGTTAGGGGGCGCTGTCAACATACTGAGGAGTCTCAGTGGGTTTGATGAATCGCTTCATTCATTTAATCAAACAAATACACATTGATCAAATTAATGCAGTCCAGTACTAATCCCGTCATGTCCATCAAGGGTTCGCCATCATGATATATTGTGAGGCTCATCACAATAGCAGTACAGAGCTGAATAATCACAGTTTTTTGTGTGTATGTTACATTTTGCACAAAAGTTACAAGTTTGTGAAAGTAAGTGACATGGATGGGGGACACAGTCCCTCTATGAGTCTATCGGTATGAAAGACGTTTTCCATGTAGGGGAGGGCCTGTGTTGACCGATGTCCTGTGTGTTGGTGTATAGTGAAGCGGGACGTGCAGGACAGTGATGAGGAGGCCGTGCGGGTCAAGGAGCAGAGCATTCTGGAGCTGGGGGGGCTGCTCGCCAAGACCGGACAGGCGGCCGGTGAGTCCCGCCACGTGCCTCGTGTCGCCACGTCCTCCCCCCTGTCCTCGCACCATGTGATACTGTTTCACGCTTAACACGCGACCAGCAGAAGAGCTGGTCATGCAGCGAGTCTCAGCATTGGGGCTGTGTGTGTTTTGAGTGTGTGTCTGTGTGTGTGTCCTACAGAGCTGGGAGGGCTGCTGAAGTATGTCCGTCCGTTCCTCAACTCCCTCAGCAAGGCGAAGGCGGCGCGGCTGGTGCGCTCCCTGCTCGATCTCTTTCTGGATATGGAAGCGGCCACGGGCCAGGAGGTGGAGCTGTGTCTGGAGTGCATCCAGTGGGCCAAGGCAGAGAAGAGGACCTTCCTGCGGCAGGCCCTGGAGGTGAAGGGCCCCCGCATGCTCTGGGCTGGCAGGGATTTATCTCTCCATGCTGTATTTTCACTTTGTAGAAAATTCATATGCTATTTTTAGTTGCTTTGCTACTTTGGTAAACCTGAACTAATGATGTAATCATGCGACCCATAATTCAATAAATAGAAAGCATAGCTGACTCTGTTTTGTGTGTGTGTGTGTGTTTTTACAGGCACGCCTGGTTTCTCTATATTTTGACACCAAGCGTTATCAGGAGGCTCTCCAGCTAGGTCAGCTCTGCAAAAGAAACCTTCTGACTCGCACTTCTTCTCTGACACACACACACACACACACACACACACACTTCTTCTCTAACCCGGGACGCTCCCATTCTCCTGGTGCCCATGTCCCTCTTCACAGGCTCTCAGCTACTGCAGGAGCTGAAGAAGATGGACGACAAAGCTCTCCTCGTGGAGGTTCAGCTCCTGGAGAGCAAGACCTACCACGCACTCAGTAATCTGCCCAAAGCCAGAGCGGCCCTCACATCTGCGAGGACTACAGCCAATGCCATCTACTGCCCGCCCAAACTGCAGGCTGCCCTGGATATGCAGTCAGGTAAGGCTCTGGGATTCGGGACCCCTGCGCCACCCACGGGCTCCTGCCCCTGCCCCTGCCCCTGCCCCTGCTCCTGCTCCTGCTCCTGCCCCTGCCCCTGCTCCTGGGACTGGAGACACTCGATGCTTCAAGTCGTATACTGAGGTGTCTGCACACAGAGCTCTGAATGCGGGGCCGTTGTCACCGGAGGGTTGATTATTTTTTCCAGGTATCATCCACGCAGCGGAGGAGAAGGACTGGAAGACGGCTTACTCGTATTTCTATGAGGCGTTTGAAGGCAACGACTCCATCGACAGTCCCCGGGCCATCACCGCCCTGAAATACATGCTGCTGTGTAAGATTATGCTCAGCGCGTAAGTCCTGCTGCGTTTGCCTAGTAGATCCCCATCTGTCCGCACAACCCGCACATTCACTCTTTTGCATCAGAGCACAACTGTTTGAGTTTCTGCTGAACGAATATAGCAAGATTACAATAAACTGGCAAAATTTGTCATGGGCAAGTTGTGTACACGTAACCCACTACAGGCTTGTGATGGTACTGACGTCTGGTGTGTGACTGAAACTTTGTGTGCAGGCCAGAGGACGTGCAGGCGCTCATCAGTGGCAAGCTAGCCCTGCGATATGCTGGCAGGCAGGTACGTGCTTGAGCTAGCGCTAACGCTAACATGCTAACGCTGTAGTCCACACTCACACGTGCTTTGTGTTGGAGGGGAACTGCATTGTGGAAGAAAAGCTGATGTCAGCACTGGCTTTGGGTTAAGGTGGCTTTGGGTTAAGGTGGCTTTGGGGTAATGGGGCTTTGGGGTAAGGGGGCTTTGGGGTAACTGGAAGAGTGTCACATGCACTGAATGAGTACCAAGCATAGCTGTTTGAGTAATTTTGTCACTTAATTGGTTATACGAGAAAATAAACACGTGCTTGAAAATAAAATATAAAATGAGCTTCTTCAAATTGCGTAAATGTGATTTTTCTGCTTATTCTCAGTGTTCATTCATCCTAAACGTTAAGATTAAAAATGTGCTTAAGGCTGCAAAGCTGCAGTATATTATCACACCAGGTCATTAAACAGCCCATTAACCAGCCCAACTCCAAATTTGTAGTGGTATTGTACCAGTTGAGTGGGTGATTACATAATGAGTACTCCATGAGTTTATTCAAGTCTATCCCTACAGAACGCGAGGACAGTTGATCACATTCACAAGAGAGGAGCGTAAAGACAGAGTAAGGGAACCCCATACACTCTGGTTTATAGCGCAAACATCTACATAGTGCAGAGAGGAAGGGAACCCAGTACACTCAGAACTGATTTCATCTATGCAGCCTTCATGTGGTCTCCGCTCCAGTCTCTTTCCTACGTGATGTGCAGCAGAGCAGGAATAAGAGGTCCCGCCCTCCTCACCATGTGTCTCTCTGCAGACCGATGCATTGAAGAGCGTAGCCCAGGCCAGCAAGAACAGGTCATTGGCAGACTTTGAAAAGGTAAGTGGAGACTGTGGTTAATCCAGGCCCTGCCCTGGTCGCTCAGCCTGTACCGTGTTTTATCTCGTCCTGCTGCATTGAGAGCTTCTGCAGCCTGGTCGTGTGGAGTGTGCACGTGTTCCTCCCATGCTCCTCTCCTCTTTCAGGCGCTGACGGATTACAGGCCTGAGCTACGGGATGACCCGATCATCAGCACCCACTTGACCAAGCTCTATGACAACCTGCTGGAGCAGAACCTCATAAGGGTCATCGAGCCCTTCTCCAGAGTCCAGGTGAGCTGCACATTCATGCCTCACTGGGAGCACACACTGTTCAGACTAAACACTGCACATTAAACACTGCACATTAAACACTGCACATTAAACACTGACTATTCATTCTTTTTCCACAGATTGAACACATTTCCAGCCTCATAAAACTCTCAAAGGTAAGAACCCAAACATGTGGTCAGTTCCATCTAACACAGAATGTAAGAGCAAGGATTTAGTGATAGCGTAATGTGTCCTTAAAGGAGATTGTCTGCATTTTCTGGTCTTTCCTGCTTCTATATGTAGGTTTCACTGGTTCCATGATACGAGGTATTAGGCCCCCATGAGGAAACAACTTGCCAAAGCCGCTCATATGTAATCTCATCTAATGTTTAAGCAGCACAGAGAAAATGCACTTCCAGTTACTCAAACATCCTTTTTTGGTTTTATGGTATCCATGTGTGATCAGGCAGAACCCCATTTACTTTGAGCTGCATGGCAATTGGCCAGCAGCAGTGCACTACCACATATCCTTGCCTCTGGAAAAGTATCCCCATCAATTCCAAACACCTGTTAACTGAATTCATGGAAGCTTTGTTCAAACGTGTATGATTATCATGAATGTTTATTGACGGAACTGCCCTCAGACGGGATTGTTCTCCATGGTAAACACATTTAGTGGTAATACATTTAGTCTGCGGTAACACATTTGGCAAAAGAAGATTAAGTTGAAAAATAGTGCAATTTACATTTACAGTGTTGCAGTGAAAAAGTCTGGCTCTTTTTGGAGCAAACACCAGTTTGTTTGTATGGCATGCGTGTACTTAGTCGGTATCTGATGTGCTTGTACCGTTTTGTCAAGTAATGAGGGTGTGTCTCCTCTGTTCCAGGGAGGTGTGGAGAGAAAGCTGTCACAGATGATCCTAGATAAGAAATTTCATGGTAATTCTTCATTCGGCTGTAGATCATAGAGCCCATATAGAGATGGCTTCGCTGTTTTCTCAAAAGCAAAAAGCCAATATCTTTATTGGTTTTAAGAATTGAGTGAGAACTAATTTCATTCAACTACTTCAATAGTGTTTATATGGAAGTACTGCAGTAAAATGTCGAACAACTGGATCTCACTATAGAGATTATTCTGTCAAGTCAACAACTTTGCAGTGTCACATGGGGCCAAATTAGCATAGAAATGAACAGAGATGAATATGCTCACTGGATGCTTTTTATTTTGTGCTTTCAGGGATTTTTATTTAATTTCTTTTGGGGCACAATACAGCATCACTTTAAAGAACGAACAATAAACTGAACACATTAGTCACTGCACGTAATAGTAACCAGCTCTGATACGGACCTGTTCAGAAAAACATCTCTGTTCAAGTACACCAATCATTGAGTACCGTGTTGACTGCTAGTTTTACAAAGAACTACTGTGGACCAATAATATTTTTAAGAAACCTACATACTTGATCAAATGAGTACAGTACTGAGATAATGAGGCCTGATCATTTCACTCAGTTTGGAGTGTTTTTGCTTGTTCGTTCTGTTCATTGTCGTCTCCTGTGTATAACGCCGCTGCAGTACTGGGCTTAACTCGGTCGTCAGAATCACCGAGACTGAGCCATACGTGCAGTCCAGGTTGGGCCTTACCAACCTGCGTCTGAACGAGCGTTGACGCTTCGCTGTTGCTCTCCCAGGGATCCTGGACCAAGGAGAAGGGGTGCTTACTGTGTTTGACCAGCCTCCCGTAGACCAAACGTACCAAGCTGCTCTGGACACGATTCACAACATGAGCAGAGTCGTGGACTCCCTCTACAACAAAGCCAAGAAGCTGTCATAGGTGAGCGGTGCTGACGTAGGTGCGCTGTGCTGACGTAGGTGCGCGGTGCTGACGTAGGTGCGCGGTGCTGACGTAGGTGCGCTGTGCTGACGTAGGTGCGCTGTGCTGACGTAAGTGCGCTGTGCTGACGTAGGTGATGTGGATGTTTTTTGTCTGTCATACATAAAAAGAAAGACAATAAAAAAGAAATAATAATGGAGTCACTGGTGATTGTGGTGGCTGATGAGTGCTGACTGCTGCTTGGCCTCCACTTGACTTAAGAGTGATCAGTCAGGCCAGGTGGTGGATACACTCCCACTGCGTATCCACATGCCCTCTTGCTTCAAACGCCTTTCCACAGTCACTTCAGTGCACTGGAGTAATTATGGGTCCTTCACTTGCTTACATTAAAAAGCTGTATGTGCTTGTGTGTGTGTTTCCTCTGACGTTACTAGCTTAATGGTGTCTTCAGGCTCAGGGCTACTAAGCACTACAGAAGCCATTGCTGAAAGCTGAATACCTGTCAGTGTCGTGACTGCAGAAATGTGACTTTGTTCTTCCTGGTGGTGTAGTCAGCATGTTTGGACTCTTGTTTTTTAACCTCTAGCGTGTCACCTTATGCATAGCGTTTCTTGGCCTGATGTTGGTGTTCTCGTTTGCTGGTGTGGTCTGGAGCAGGCGGAGGCTTCCTGCAGCTGAGAGCCAGGCCAGTGTGGGGCGCTCACGGGCACGGCCGTGAGGAGCAAAGTCTACACACGGACTAACGGAGACGCGACCCCCACCGAGGGCCTGCTGGTCTGGCTAGCTTTCACCCGGACATTCTGAACATTACCCTCAGTGGACAGACTTCAGCTCCTCCAGGATCAACTCCTCTGCCCCTCCCACGACACCTTTCCTTTCCTTTCCTTTTCTTTTCTTTTCTTCCTTCTCGGTTATTTGTATCTTGGCTGCCTCCAATGAGACATCAGGGAATCTTGAGATAATAAACACACACACACGCATTATAATTCTATAAGAAATGTATATATACACACAGATTTCTTGCAGAACAACGCGGACACATGGATGAGTCAACCCTGTTGCCTAAAGGTCAGTGTTTTTGACCTGGGACACCCCTCCCCCTTTGTGTTATTAGAGGAACTGTTGAGTCCAGAAGCCCCTCCTCCTGAGGCCCTGTGCAGACCTGCCTCTCTGAAACACAGCATTCTGGGACTTTCTGCTTGTGGGTGGGGCAGGAGAGCGTAGGGAGAATGTCGGACCGCCCCGGCACTGCTTTACTTGCCCCTCCTCTTTGTTTGTAAATAACGTTGCCAAGCGCCCGTGTCTATGGCCTGCCATGCTGTCACGCCTTTTTTATAACGCTAAAAACATAATAAAGTCACCAAGAGAACATGGTCACATGAGTGGGGTTCATGTGGTACTGAAGTAACATTCTGTGTTAAACTGAAGTGTGTTCACATTGACTTGAAAGAAACAGCTTATTTGAGATTCTATTTTTTGGTTCTTTTTATGGTCTATTCATATTTTAATTAAAAAGAACGATAAATAGTGGATAGTGGGCACACATTTGATGTTAGTCTGAGCTCGTGTACATGATCGTCACCTAGTGTTCCTCCTGCACTAACCATGACTATTTTTTAAACGTTTTGTATAATGATCACTTATCAAGCAAACGCTTCACTGAATTTCACGTCACGCTTTGTGTCTATCAAAAACAGAGCATATGAAAAACTCGTCCCGTTCAATATTTTCTATAACGATTTAAGTATAAAGTGGTAGATATGATTACTAATAACACTATTCTGTTAGATTTATAGCTATATTCTAAAATAAAACCTTCCAAACGGCGAGTTCTAGGAATTATTTATTCTTTGTATTTATTTATTTCATTTTTGAGTAATATTTGAGTTGCGCATAGCGAATGGCCCCATGCTGCCATGCCAACATCCCTGTGGCTCCAGCGCAGTTGTGCTCATGCGCAGCGGGTCCGAGAGTCGCTGTCCACTTCGTAGGTGCTGCTTCTGAGCCTCTGAGCTTCATAGCTTTAGGAGCGTCACCGTAGGCAAAGATGGCGGCCCGGGTAAGCGATACTGCTAATGTTATATATTCTGTCATGGCGCCGTACACCCGCTTGTCAAGAAATCTGGAGATGCTATATTCCTATCTTAAACCCTCTATTTAGAGCCGGTTTTCGACAGGTTTTTTTTAATGCGCAAACCCTCTGAACTGGTCGTGCCATCTTGTCAGTGCTACCTATCCAAGAAAAAGACGGCTACAGTAAAAACGCCGCTGTAGTGGAATATGTCACCTGGCTTTACGGCACATCAAATATTGGACACTGTGATGTGTGCTTTTTATTTGTAATGTCCGCATGTAAGAAAAGGTCTGTTATTACGCTGTTAATAACTGGTAATATCCCGAGAGACGTTTATTCACTCTCTCAGGTTTGGCAAAAGCAACACAGCTATCTTCAGTAATATACACCCAAAAGGACGCAACACATTTTAAATACAATTACTGCGTTGTTAAAGTATTAAGCGCATCTGACTGTCTGCTGGGGTGAAGCTATAACCTCCTTAGTTGAACGCAAGGTGATCCATTCAGCCTGGTGCTGCTTTGCTAACAGTCCTGCAGCAAAACGCCGTGTTTCCAATAACACAGCTGAGAACCTTTGGATTTCATTTAACACCTGCGCTGAGGGTGAACGTTATTTGAACGTACATTAACGTTTCTTGGACGCAACCCGTTTTATAAAAATGTTATTTATATATAGATTGGTAAGGTCTATATATTAAAGTATGTGCGAATGGCCGCTATAATAACCGTAAGAGCGAAACGTTTGACAACGACATTAGGCAAATGATGACGGACATCGGTAGCACCACACTGCTACAACTATAAGCCTCCGTATTATCAGGGAAACGAATCTCACTGCAAAATCGTTTTTGGTAAAGATCATCATCAAGACAAAAGCTGCACTACAATGTATATTTAATACTGGGAAGAGAGAAGTTGCACCATGTACGAAGCTGTTACAGGAAAACAAAAGGCTTGAATGTGCATGCTTACACACAGTGGTAAGACTCAATTGGCTCATAAGACTCTCGAATGGGGCAAATCGCAGAATCTATTAATGCTGCAGACACACTAAGTACTAAGATCCTGGGTGTCCGGTACAGCCCACAGACGCGTTGGACTGTGTCTCTCTGCGTATGTTTGGGAGTAGGCCAAGTGTACACAGGCTGTGGCGCCCCCTGCTGTTCTAAGCCACCGGAGGAGCTGCATGGCTCTGTCGTGCTTCCACTGCCTAGAACTACCTACAGGCTATCTCACCTGAGACACCAAGCCACACAACACTGCCAAAGGCAACTAGGATCATCTGGGCACACCAAGACACACTGGCACGCTCACTCTCAGAACGCCTCTGCTGTGCTGACTGTCAGGACACACTGAGATCCGGTCTGAGAGTAATCCGGTCCAGGCACTGAGATCTAGTCTGAGAGTGATCCAGTCCAGGTACTGAGATCCAGTCTGAGAGTGCAGGTGTCCCACTCTGTTGCTTGTGTGAACACTTGAACTTGGTGTTGTACACACACACACACACAACAGCACCAAATTTTCCTGCAGAGCTGGCAGTGTCATTTGAAGAGTGCAGGTCAATGATGTGTCCGTATGAGAAGGAGTGTGTGTGTGAGTGTGTGTGTGTGTGTGTAATAACTAATCTTAGGAGCAGCTATATTTGAACAGTAACATGCTCCCAGACAGGATACAGTCAGCAACTCCTTTACTCTCTTCTTCACAGCTTAATAAACAAGCAGCATAATGTGATACCATAGTCTAATGTCTAATATCTTTGGAGTTTTTCTATGCTGTTTTACACTGGATGTAATGTAATTATCTTCAAATGCACTTTTGTGGGTAACCAAGCAGAGAGCAGAGATTGCTTCATTATGGGATTTTCTAATGAGCCAGTTAAGTTCTTTACAGAAGTTTCATTTCTGTCTGAGAGCTACATTCTTCTCCGTAGTGCTATCATAGTGCACATCCGATTAATCAATTATGTTCATCCTAGCAACAACTTCAGTTGTAAATTCAGTGACACTAATGTAAAAGACCAGTAGTACACATGTATGGATTGCAAGTCATGCCCCACAGGTGGGTGTGTTGTAGTTTATAGGGAAATGAATACCTGACTAACCAGGACATACACTATTGGTCAGGTATGATCATGCACAGGTCCAGTCATAAAGTGCTTTGTGCCCGAGTCTAAATAATATTGTATTGATATTATGATGAGATTTGTGCTATGACAAAATGCATTTGTAAGTGCTTCATGTGACATAAAGATATAAAATAAGACATCTTATAACATTCCAAAAATCTAAGTCCAAACCCCATAATCTCACATCTTGTCAAGGTGTGTGAATAGACAACAGAGTGGTGCTGAAAACAGAACCAGACACTTGGTGCCATTATACGTGTTTGTTTCTGAAGCACCAGAGTCATAGCTAGAATACTGTTGTGCTCGTTACAACAGCCTGGTGGAATCGTAGAGCAGCAGACAATAACGCAGTAATGAACGCCGTGTCATTTAGCTCCCGAATGAAACCCAGGAATATCCTCTAATCTGTAAGTGGTTTCATCAGAGGTGGAGATTATGGACAAAACTTTATTTACTGTGTTTAGTGTTTGTTGTGTCTGTCTTTAGAGAGAAACGTTGCAGTTGTAGTTGCAGTACATTGGCTAAAGATGATGTAATATAGTAAAATTTTAATAATATAGTAAAAGCATTATAATTATTTTGACAAGTCCACCATAAAATTAGCAGAGGAATATACTGCCCTTGTCTGATTGTACTGAGGGACTACTGTGGTTTTTATGTCTAATTGTGCTGAGAGACTACTGTGGTTTTCATGTCTGATTGTACTGAGGGACTACTGTGGTTTTTATGTCTAATTGTGCTGAGAGACTACTGTGGTTTTCATGTCTGATTGTACAGAGGGACTACTGTGGTTTTTATGTCTTGTATAACATCCTGCGAGTAATAAGTGCTTGCATGGATTCAACCTAAAGACTGAAGCATTGCTACCCCAGGATCCACCTTAAATACAGTGAGCTTTTGTGATGCAGATCATTGGATCTGCCATAAATACAGTGAGCTTTTATCCTGCAGTACACTCGATCCACCTTAAAAGCAGTGAGCTTTTGTTCTTCAGAACACTGTAGAGCTTTATTCCCACAGATGGTCATGAGGAGGAGGGCTAGGGCATGGCTAGGGCATGGCTAGGGCGTGGCTAGGGCGTGGCTAGGGTGTGGCTAGTGCTGGCTTTTGGCGGGGTTGTGGCTCCGCATTTCTCATTGTTTGGTTTTCCTGGTGGTTTTCCTGAGTAAACACTTCCCCTGATGAGAGGCATCATTAAATATGCAGGCCAGGGTTGCCTGAAATAGCTGCCTTACATGTTTTCGTTTGATAGGCTTGCTGATCCTCAAGCTCAAGCTCACTAGCACACCGCCACTAGCACACCTCCACTGGCACAGCTCCATTAACACACCTCCACTAGCACACCGCCACTAGCACACCTCCACTGGCACACCTCCACTAGCACACCGCCACTGGCACACCTCCACTGGCACACCTCCACTAGCACACCCCCACTAGCACACCTCCACTAGCACACCTCACTAGCACACCGCCACTGGCACACCTCCTCTAGCACACCTCCTCTAGCACACCTCCACTGGCACACCTCCACTAACACACCTCCACTAGCACACCTCCTCTAGCACACCTCCACTAGCACACCTCCATCGGCACACCTCCACTAGCACACCTCCACTAGCACACCTCCACTAGCACACCTCCACTGGCACACCTCCTCTAGCACACCTCCTCTAGCACACCTCCATCGGCACACCTCCACTAGCACACCTCCACTAGCACACCTCCACTGGCACACCTCCACTAGCACACCTCCACTAGCACGCCTCACTAGAACACCTCACTAGCACACCTCACTAGCACACCTCCACTAGCACAGCTCCATTAACACACCTCCACTGGCACACCTCCGCTAACACACCTCCTCTAGCACACCTCCTCTAGCACACCTCCACTAGCACACCTCCACTAGCACACCTCCACTAGCACACCTCCACTAGCACACCTCCACTAGCACACCTCCATCGGCACACCTCCACTAGCACACCTCCACTAGCACACCTCCATCGGCACACCTCCACTAGCACACCTCCACTAGCACACCTCCATCGGCACACCTCCACTAGCACACCTCCACTAGCACACCTCCACTAGCACACCTCCATCGGCACACCTCCACTAGCACACCTCCACTAGCCTGCCCTTCACGACTGCGGTGAAGCAGTATCTTTTGAACCCTTATCACACTTTAGAACATTTCTAGGATATGTCTCTGAACAATAAATGGCTGTAGTCTTTTGGGAATGGAAGAGTCTGGTACTAAATTTGTTCAATTTGTTCTAAATTTGTCCCCGATCAGGAGATGCAGAGATCAAGCTTGTAGATGCCTGCAGCCTCTTAACCTACTGTGCCCATTGTGACCCTGCCCCCTGTCCCGCCTGCTGCCCCACCCACTGTCCCACATTGTGCTGTGTGAGCCTGCTCCTCGTCCACACCTCCCCCACCTCTCTGTGTTTTTGGCTCTTTCAGTCCTCTGTCTGACATCCTCTTCCCCTCCCTTGTGCTTGCGATGGCCATCAAGGTCGTTATATTTTTCAAGGTATGTATTCTTCCTCGACAGAGTTCACCTCCACTGTTGAGTCCGGTGACTGAGGCTGTTTAATTGGGTGGTGGCCTTGGCCACTCCCACTCTGCCGTCTTGACCTCTGCTTGATGGCAGTGGCAGTATTGCACTGCCAGTACAAGAGGGACTACTGCATTATTATAGTACCAGAGAGAGAGAGAGCACTGCCAAAGACAAAATACTGTTACTTTACTGCCAGAGGGAGTGCATTAATTTGTGTAAAAAACAACAACTCTAAGAGAATACTGTTATTTTTCTGCTAGAGAGAGGGAGTGTGTGTTATTTTAAGGAGAGAAGGAGAGAGAGAGAAAGCCGTTATTTACGGGCAGACAGAGAGTGTGCCATTGTTTCACTGCTAGAGGGATCACTGTGTTTTTGTTTATTTATTTTGTTTTTTTTACTGACATAGAGCACAAGTGCTGCATGCTTTTACTGCCAGAGAGAGAATTACTGTCATATAGAATTACAGTTGTATAGAGTTACTGTCTTATAGAATTACTGTTGTATAGAGTTACTGTTGTATAGAGTTACTGTCATATAGAATTACTGTCATATAGAATTACAGTTGTATAGAGTTACTGTCATATAGAATTACTGTCATATAGAATTACTGCCAGAGAGACAGTTACTGTCATATAGAATTACTGTCATATAGAATTACAGTTGTATAGAGTTACTGTCATATAGAATTACTGTCATATAGAACTACTGCCAGAGAGAGGATTACTGTCGTATGGAATTACTGTCATATAGAATTACTGCCAGAGAGAGAATTACTGTCATAGTGAATTACTGACATACAGAATTACTGTCACAGAGAGAATTACTGTCATGGAGAATTACTAACATATTGAATTCACAGAGAATTACTGACATATAGAATTACTGTCATAGTGAATTACTGTCATATAGAATTACTGCCAGAGAGAATTACTGTCATAGAGAATTACTAACATATTGAATTCACAGAGAATTACTGACATATAGAATTTCTGTCATAGTGAATTACTGACATACAGAATTACTGTCACAGAGAGAATTACTGTCATATAGAATTACTAACATATAGAATTCACAGAGAATTACTGACATATAGAATTACTGACATATAGAATTACTGTCATAGTGAATTACTGGCATACAGAATTACTGTCATAGAGAATTAGTGCTGCAGCTATTCTCAGCTATTCTATTCTCAGCAGTTCCACAGTTAGTTTTCTCAGTTCTTCCACAGTTAGTTTTATATTCTATTACTGCCATAGATATACTGTTACATTCTTTTACTGACATGGAGAGTTTGAGAGTGTGTTTGAGAGTGTGTTTGGGGGGTTTGAGAGTGTCTCTGAGGGGTTTGAGAGTGTGTTAGAGGGGTTTGAGAGTGGCTCTGAGGGGTTTGAGAGTGGCTCTGAGGGGTTTGAGAGTGGGTTTGAGAGTGTGTTTGAGGGGTTTGAGAGTGTGTTTGAGGGGTTTGAGAGTGGCTCTGAGGGGTTTGAGAGTGTGTGTGAGGAGCTTGAGAGTGTGTGTGAGGAGCTTGAGAGTGTGTTTGAGGGGTTTAAGAGTGTCTTTGAGGGGTTTGAGAATGAGAGTGATTCATTTATCTTACACAGATTTCCTTTCCTCTCATGCAAACATCTGCATAGATTGTGAACCACCTGCAGCTCTGAGGAGTACGTGTGTGACCTGGGCTCTGGAGCGCAATGATATTTCTTCTCCTTCCTCACAGTGCAAAACCACAAAGCAGAGAAGATGCACACACACCAGGCGTGCACACATTGGAACAGACACACACACCTGAGAAATCATACAATGTGCCTGAGAGTAAAGGTAGTCTGTGGGAACGAACACTCTCTCTTATGTTTACATATACACATATGTTTAGCATTCAGGATAGTGACGGGTCATGGCGTGTGGTGGTGTGACAGGGTGTGTTAGGGTGTGATGGGGTGAGGGTGTGATGTGGTTACGGTGGTACCAGGGCATTAGGGCGTACTAGAATGGGGCAGAAGAGGTCGGATGACACATGACCACCGAGGACGCACCTGTTCCTTCCAGGCTTTGGCCTCTGATTGGCCTGCAGTGTTTGAGTGTGTACTGCTAACCCTAACCCTAACCCGAGGTCACGTATGACATCAGAAAGTGTGTGTATGAAACTCTGGCCTGTTTGGTGTTGAGAGCCACAACGTTCCAGCATCCCCGATTCTGTGATTCTTTGACTGCACTTCAAAGATTCTTTTTCTTGTCTGTCATGAGAAAATCTCACTCTTAGAGAAAACCCACACTCCTTCCATTCATGCTAGTTTCAACCCTTACCCTAACCTTAACCCTAACCATAATCCTAACCATAACCTTAACCCTAACCTTAACCCTTACAATAACCTTAATCTTTACCCTAACCCTAACCCTAACCCTAACCCTAACCCTAACCCTAACCCTAACCCTAACCCTAACCCTAACCCTAACCCTAACCCTAACCTTAACCTTAACCCTAGTTTAGGATGTTTTGCCAGTACCTCTTCTAAAAAAGTCCAATGACATCATCTGCAAATGCTTTCTCAAATGTCTGTCTGTGTTTTGGAGAGATCAGTACAGACATGCTCCTAACACCTTCATCATCATATCCAGTGCATGTTCACCTCTTTAATAAAGCAAGTTAAAGACAATTTCCTCAAAGCATTTCCTTTCAGTCAATTTACCCTCAGCAAACTTCTCCAATAGCTGCCATGGTCATTTTGGTGTACTGAGTTAGAAGGCATTATATCCCAGTAGGGGATGAAACTGTAAATACAGGTAGTATGTTCAACACTGAGTTTCTATCTGCCTTTCATTCAGTCCCCAGACCTCATGCAGAGTCATTTTCCTGTTCCAAATGCGACCTCTGTGTGTCAGTCTGTGTGCTGGAGACACTGCCCGCTAGGCTTCTGGCTGCTCTGTGTGTCTGTGTGCTGGAGACACTGCCTGCTAGGCTTCTGGCTGCTCTGTGTGTCTGTGTGCTGGAGACACTGCCTGCTAGGCTTCTGGCTGCTCTGTGTGTCTGTTTGCTGGAGACACTGCCTGCTAGTTTTCTGGCTGCTCTGTGCACTATGACATTTGCTTTATTGGTCTGTTGGCTGGTTTGCTATCTACTCTTTTAAAATTTTTTATCACTTTTCCCCTCGTGCTTCGGTGCTGGTTTCTCTCTTTCTCTGTTGAAGAGTTGCTTGTCTTTGTGGCTGCTCAGGCTGTCAGTGCAGAAGCAGGATGTGGTCATTATTTCCACCTAATCATGATCATTTTTGATGAATCATTTGCCTCACCCAGCCGTAATGTAATGCAGTAATGAGCCATTATATTTGATAAGTTGACGATCACAGGAAGCGTCCCTGCCTGCGAGACTCGCGCCGAGCCTGTTAGGAGGATGGGCCAATCCCTGCACCTTAAGTTGCACGGACTCATCAACAGAAACACAAAAAGAAAAAATCCAACAATGTCTGGAAAACCCCTGCCTGGTTCTTCCCCCACCCCCCACTCTCTCTCTCTCTTGATCACTCCTCTCCTCTCTTCTCCCCAGACGATGCAAGCAGCGCGGTGCCCGACAGATGAGCTGTCCCTAACGAACTGCGCAGTGGTGAGCGAGAAGGACCTGAAGTCTGGCCAGTGAGTACCAGCCCTGTCCACCAGACCACCGCAGAACCAGACCACCTCAGAGGAGCTGGGGAGCACCATACGACTCTCTCAGACCTCCCACAAAACCACAGCTCGCACAGCTCAGATGTCAGGGCTGTAACCCTCTCTAAAACAACTCCCCTCAATCACACAACACTGTCATATTGATTTAAACATTGACATATATTTGTCAGGTTACTCATTCATTCTCACTCATATTCTTTATGGGAGTGCATTTTGTGTTGCAAAGATCTCTGTAGCTGCTTTGTCAGTGTTGGTCATGTCTGGGTTAATGCAGGTGAAGCTTTTTAACATGTTGTCTTAGAGAGATACTGCAGTTCTTATATGATGTACTAGTCTGGATTGGATAGGCACCAAGTGCTATATACATTTCCATCTTTACTAGAGATGTACTAGGGATTTATTCTCATCAGTACTAGGGATGTACCAAATGTTGCAGTGATCTTACAACGAGTAATTATTTATATAGTGCCTTAGCAAATAACAAACATTCTATGAAGCCATTGTGCTTACTGACACTGAAAAATAGTAAATGAAGAATGGACACAGTGTGCTGGACATAAATGTGCTGGACACCAGTGTGAAAAAAATCTATTATGTAGGCAATATGCAGTAAGATATGGAACCCCAGTGTACCCTGAGTGTGCATGATGTGGGCGGAGCCTTTACTGCGAGGAAGGACTCTAGAGGCAGCATTATGAATGAACTGCAGCCTGGAGTGTTTTGGTAAGGAGACCAGGGAATTGCAGTAACATGACAAAAGCCTCTTAAAGGCATGGACTAGATTTTTTTGCAAGGCAACAAATATTTACTGGTTGATACATTTTGCTGCAGTTTCGAGAAACAAATGTCCATATAACCCAGGAGAGCAGGATGTTTACGGAGGTGATGTGCAGGGTTACGGAGGTGATGTGCAGGGTTACAGAGGTCATGTTCAGGGTTACGGGGGTGATGTGCAGGGTTACAGAGGTCATGTGCAGGGTTACGGAGGTGATGTGCAGGGTTACAGAGGTCATGTGCAGGGTTACAGAGGTCATGTGCAGGGTTACGGAGGTCATGTGCAGGGTTACAGAGGTCATTTGCAGGGTTACAGAGGTGTCATGTGCAGGGTTACGGGGGTGATGTGCAGGGTTACGGAGGTCATGTGCAGGGTTACAGAGGTCATGTGCAGGGTTACAGAGGTCATGTGCAGGCAGGGTTATGGGGGTGATGTGCAGGGTTACGGAGGTCATGTGCAGGGTTACGGGGGTGATGTGCAGGGTTACGGAGGTCATGTGCAGGGTTACGGGGGTGATGTGCAGGGTTACGGAGGTCATGTGCAGGGTTACAGAGGGGAAGGAAAGCAGCCCAGGTGAGAGAATAACAGAGTCATAACTCTTGCCAGGGTTCTGCCATTTCAGATGATGTCAAATGTTCAATGCCAATCTGATTATTTTTATACTAGAGCTTTGGGACAAATTAGATGATGGTGTAATAGAAGGATGTAAGACAAGTGGACCCGCAACAGAGTCAGAGCAGGCTCTGTTGGAGTCAAAGGGGGTTTGTGACTGCCCCCCTTGGGAATAATATTTTGATATATTATATTATATTATATAGAGTTAAGTCATGAGAAGACAATGCCAGTGATCCCTGTGTAATAATAAATATATAATCAGCGTTTTTTATTAGTGTGTGTGTGATAGAGCGTGTGTGTGTGTGTGAGAGAGAGAGAGAGAGAGAGTGTGTGTGTGTGTATGTGTGTGTGAGTGGGTTAAAGTGTTCTTGGAATGCTGAATCAGGCAGCCGCAGTCTCCTTCCCATGCTGCCTTCTGTCCTAGAAAACACATACACACACACACACACACACACTGGCACAGGCACTCTCACAGAAACACTGCGTATGTGCAGGTCTGTGTATATACAAACTAAAATGTAACTATATTTTTTCTTATGTGTATTCTATTCTATTTTCTTATGTCTATACTTGTAAACGAATTAACTTGTTTTTGTGACAGATTTGAAATAATCCTTGTTGACATTTTGTGGAGGATCAAAATAGCCCTGTCGTCACACACACAGGAAGTAATCCCATGTTAATCTCAGATTATTTTGTTCTGCTTGCCCTTCAATTCTAACATGGTGTGAATGGCAAGGGAAACCCTTGTGCTGGAATAGTATCTGTTATGGTTTATTCTCTTTTACCCTGAGCTGCGAACTGTTCTACAATTTGCACATGCCAGTTTATTCAGTTTACGCTGACATTATTTTCCACTCACTACAAAGTCTTCCTCTTGACCTTAATGGACTAGTTCCAGCACATCTTATTTTTTTCTGTCCCCTCCTGTCCCCTTCTATCCCCTCCTGTCCTCTCCTTTATATATTTATATTATGTGAAATATATAAGCTTGTGTGAGTGATGCCCTTAATCACCTGACCTCACCAGTCTTTGTGACCTGTTGGTCCTGCCCCCTTGCAGGCATGTGACTATCAAGACCACGCCCACCCATAAGTTTGTGTTTACAGTAAAGAGTCACCACACGGTGGCAGCAGGAACCATCGCTTTCAGTCTGCCACAGGTGAGTCTCTGCTCACTCATGGCTGCTGTACACTTTTCAGTAGAGGACATGAAGATTTGGGTGAGTTATTAGCATACACATAACATTACAGGTTTGAACAAGTAATCAAATAACAGTCCAGAACTACAGCGTAGAGATGTCTGTCCACATCAGATCCCCACAATCAGCTGAAGAGTGGGTGTGGTCTCCATGGGGCATAACAGCTGGACTGTCTGATTAGACTGTAAAGAGTTTCCTGACTTGTTTACACCATCTTTCCCTCTCAAAGAGAAAATGGGCTGGCCTGTCTATTGGTCAAGAAGTTGAAGGTATGTGTAATTATCTTAAAGGATCTGTTATAATGTGTCTACTTCTAAAAGTAGATCTGTTAAATCAGATATCTGACTTTAGCACTTTAAACAGTAAGATGGGCTGTGTGAACCAATGTCAGTACATTTGCTCTCTACACATTCCCCATTGAAAATGGTTGTTCCTCCTCCCGTTAGTGTCCAACTACAACTTTGATAAGTCGAAGCAGTGCATTGGTGCCATGACGATTGAAATAGACTTCCTGCAAAAGAAGAGCACTGACTCTAGTCCTTACGACTCTGACAAGATGGCCAGCGAGTTCATCCAGCAGTTCAACAACCAGGCCTTCTCTGTGGGACAGCAGGTCAGCACAAATGAACTTTCAATATGACTTTTTTCCTTTTACAGCAAAATAATGCATGTTTCACATTCAAATTCTCCAGCTGTTAATGGTTTCCAAATGACTTTTAAGAATAAGCCATTGATTTCATTAAAACATAAGACTTCGCAGATCGTTGCAAGAACAACTACACAGACGTGCAGACAGTACCAGACATGGTTGGTGATGGAGATGGTGCTGGTGGGTCATGTGCACTTCACCTGGCTTTGTTGTTTTACAGATTGTCTTCAGTTTCTGTGATAAGCTCTTTGGCCTGGTGGTTAAGGACATGGAGGCGATGGACCCCAGCATTCTGAAAGGAGAGCCAGCATCGGGCAAGAAGCAAAAGGTTTTCCTTCACTTCTGCAGCCGCTGAAATTATGCAGCCGCCATTATTCGCATTCACCCAGCACTGGGGTGTATGGTTGGGATCTCCATTCACCCAGCACTGGGTGTATGGTTGGGATGTCCATTCACCCAGCACTGGGGTGTATGGTTGGAATCTCCATTCACCCAGCACTGGGGTGTATGGTGGGGATCTACATTCACCCAGCACTGGGGTGTATGGTTAGAATCTCATGGGAAAACCCATGATTAGAACCCTTGATGGAACAAACCCCACTCAGACCATTTATTTGTTTGTTCTTTCACTGATGCCCCACCCAACCCCTGCAGATCGAGATTGGGCTGTTGGTGGGAAACAGTCAGGTGATCTTTGAAAAGGCAGAGAGTTCTTCTCTTACTCTAGTTGGTGAGTGTAATCTATTTTGTTTCATAAACATAAAAAAGAATCCAGTTCTCCAGTGGAGTGTTCCTCCATCTTGGTTCATCAGGTAAGGCCAAAACCAAAGAGGCGCGTCAGACCATTATTAACCCCGACTGGAACTTTGAGCGCATGGGGATCGGTGGTCTGGACAAGGAGTTCTCCGACATCTTCCGCAGGGCCTTCGCCTCTCGAGTCTTCCCTCCAGACATCGTGGAGCAGATGGGTGAGCACCTTCAAACTTAACACACCTCACACACCATATTTGTACCACTTGTAAACTTGTTGTGTTAACCATTTGAAAAAACCTGCCTCATTTACCAAATTTACCAATTGGTATTCAGAAATTTTACAAGCAAAATTTATGAGTGGTCCAGACCTGTCGTAAGCTATAGTTGTCCCCCCTCCCCCCCAAAAAATGTTATTGACTAACTAGCGTCATCTATTTGTTACTTTGAGCAAAGTAGATACAAATAAATATATAACTTATATATTATATATATTTAATCCAATTTAGACTTTTCATTTGATGTTTTTACTCTGCTATCCGATTTCTAACTGAAGAATTTCCACAGTGCCATGACAGCAGTTTGTGGAGTTGTTTGTCTGCCGAACCCCAGACACAAAGTGCTGAATAAGTGTGGCTGCACTGGCAGCAGACGTTATGTGCAGTGATCAATGAATCTTCGATTAGTATTTCGCTCAATTCCGTTAACGGTGAGTGTTGTTGCTATGGATGGCCTGTGTCCAGGGCAGCTTCCTCAGCTGCAGTGCAGGTGTTCTACATTGACATTCAGCTTGTTCCCTTATGCCATCCTGGAGTGGACCACAGGTGGACCGGAATAGGCATTCTTAGCTTTGGAAGACTCAGGACTGTGTAATTCAGTTCTCATAAATCTGACTTGGTACAGGTATAAGAATCTACCAAAATGTACTAGGTCTTCACAGAAAGAGTATGAAAATGTTTGTGCACAAGTTTGAGTTCAATGAGAGGAAGTTCTATTTCCAAGTGGGTTCATGTGGCACTCTGACGGGTTTCACGCCCTGCAGGTTGTAAGCACGTCAAGGGGATCCTGCTCTTTGGGCCACCTGGCTGTGGTAAGACTCTCATGGCCAGGCAGATCGGAAAGATGCTGAATGCTCGTGAGCCCAAGGTTGTTAACGGTCCCGAGATCCTCAACAAGTACGTGGGCGAGTCAGAGGCCAACATCAGGAAGCTGTTTGCAGATGCTGAGGATGAACAGAAGAGGGTGAGAGGAGCCCAACCTCACCGCGCACAACCTCACCACACAGAACCTCACTGCACACAACCTCACCGCGCACAACCTCACCTCACAAATACTCATAATGTCACCACACAGAACCTCACTGCACACAACCTCACTGCATACAACCTCACCGCGCACAACCTCACCTCACAAATACTCACAACCTCACCAATACTCTGACCATCAAACATATTTACACCTCCTCGTTCAGGCTCAGACACACTTAAACAACTTCACACTTACAAACACGTAACCTCATCCTCACACACACCCTCTCAGCCTCACTAACCCTTATATACATTCACAAAACCACACTTTTCTTCCTCAAACACACTCCCACAACCTCACCCTTACACATTCACCCAACCACAGATAAGCTTATGCACCCTCAACCACGCACACACACACACACACACTTGTTCAATCTTTCTCAACTATGCCCCCCATAATTCACATAGCTTTCATTCCCCCTTTATTCATTCTACTTGTAATACACAAAAATGTAACTCTTTTTCTTTTTCATTCTCTTTCTATTAGCTGGGTGCTAACAGTGGTCTGCACATCATTATCTTCGATGAGCTGGACGCCATCTGTAAGCAGCGTGGCACTGGCGCCAGCAGCACCGGTGTGCACGACACTGTAGTCAACCAACTGCTGTCAAAGATCGATGGTGTTGAGCAGCTCAACAACATCCTTGTCATAGGTACAGCACTGCAGTGGACTGCCCTGAACATCACTGTATGACACTGCACGGCACTGAAGATCACTGTATGACACTGCATGGCACCGAACATCACTGTAATCACTGTATGGCATTCTTGTTTAGGTATGACCAACAGGCCAGATCTGATAGATGATGCTTTGATGAGACCTGGCAGATTTGAAGTGAAAATGGAGATTGGTAAGATCTCAGATCTGATGCTCATCTGCATTATCACATGATCGCAGACATGGAAAAACTATAAATAAACTATGATTTGTTTATTCATCGAATATTCCTTCTCACACGCTATCTCATGCTGTCTGCATCACAGGCTTGCCGGATGAGAAAGGGCGTGTCCAGATCCTAAACATCCACACGGCTAAGATGCGCGAGTTCAATCTGCTGGCTACTGACGTGGACCTGAAGGAGCTGGCGGTCGACACCAAGAACTACAGCGGGGCAGAGCTGGAGGGGTTGGTGCGCGCTGCACAGTCCACAGCCATGAACCGCCACATCAAGGTGAGCAGCTCACTGTGATCCGCTGGAGATCAGGCCAAATGCACCACCTCACAGTGATCCTCTGGAGATCAGGCCAAATGCACCACCTCACAGTGATCCTCTGGAGATCAGGCCAAATGCACCAGCTCACAGTGATCCGCTGGATATAAGGCCACATGCACCAGCTGACCATGATCCGCTGGTGATCAGGCCAAATGCACCAGCTCACAGTGATCCGCTGGATATCAGGCCAAATGCACCAGCTCGCCGTGATCCGCTGGAGATCAAGCCAAACTCGTCCTCTTTATCACGGTTTAAAAACCGCTCTGAAAGCGATGATGGGAGATGTGTAGATCTGATGTAGCAGTGAAGGTCCACCACCCTGCAGAAGTCTGTTCCATCACACATGGGTGTAACAGTAATGTCCTACCAAAGGCAGAGATTTATTGCATTAGGTGTGCAAGACTGTGATTAGAGCTAACCTCTGTAGGGCAATAGGTAGTCAGGACCCCGGTGAGGCATCTCTCGTCTAGATGACTTTTTTGTTTTCTTCATACATAGAATATGCTTGCCTCCTTCAACCATGCTCACTCTCTCTCACAGTGTCTTCTATGAAGTATGTGTAACAAGCGAATCTGAAAGTGTCTCAAGGTTGTGAGTGTGTGTGTTACCAAACGTGGAGCTGCTGTGTGTCTCAGGCTACAGCCACAGTGGAGGTGGACCTGGAGAAAGCCGAGAAGCTCCAGGTCACCAGAGGAGACTTCATGGGTTCGCTCAACAATGACATCAAACCTGTATGTAGCAACTGCTCATCCTCTCAATCAAATCTGCTTTGGGTTTGGTTTTGCTCCGTTCTGTTTTAACTCAGATTATAATCTACACTCTCGCTTCCCATTGTGCCATCGGTATAAATCTGTAAATGTATGTTTTGGCTGCTTTGGGAAAGCTGCTAGTGAGATTTCATTACACTCCCATATAATGATTCTCTTACTTTTATACTACATCACCATCAGAGTAACGGAACTGCAAGGGAATCATGTTTCCAGTATTCATGAGTCATGTTTCCAGTATTTTTGTTTCTGACCTTCATTCTACTCTCCGTCAGGCTTTCGGGACCAATCAGGAGGATTACGCCAGCTACATAATGAATGGCATTATTAAGTGGGGGGATGCGGTGACCCGGGTGCTGGATGACGGGGAGCTGCTTGTCCAGCAGACCAAGAACAGCGACCGCACACCCTTGGTGGCAGTACTCCTGGAGGGTCAGCCGAAGTTGACATCCCAAATAACTAATAGAGACCTTTCATTAACAGGAGGTTAAAACTATTGCAGAATATTGTATAATTTTGTTTTATGCAAATTTGTGTTTGATTTTTGCTTCAGGGCCTCCACACAGCGGAAAAACCGCTTTGGCAGCCAAGATTGCAGAAGATTCCCAGTTCCCATTCATCAAGATCTGCTCTCCTGACAAGATGATTGGCCATTCTGAAATCTCCAAGTGCCAGGCCATCAAGAAGGTCGGTGGCAGTCCATACTGTATCGCTCCTTCACATCTTCACCTCCTGTGGACATGTGACCTTTGTACTGAAGTGGAGGAGGCTCTCTGTTGTGTGCTGTGAATCTGTTCATCTCTCCTTCCAGATCTTCGATGACGCTTACAAGTCTCAGCTGAGCTGTGTGGTGGTGGACGATATTGAGAGGCTGCTCGGTGAGCTCCCTGCACTCCATGTTTATTTCACCAAACAAAACAATTACGTGGTCGTCATATTTCCCGTGATGATGATAATCCCTGTGATCCTCAGATTATGTGCCAATCGGACCTCGCTTCTCAAACCTTGTTCTACAAGCGCTGCTAGTTCTCCTGAAGAAGGCTCCTCCTCATGTATGTTCATACAGTGGGGTTTGCTATCGTATCTGTTTTGTGTGTGTTGCTTCTCTTGGTGCAGGTGTTAAGATGGCCCATACAGTACTGTCCGACTGGGGATCATTTATATTGCAATAACATCTCATACAAGCACCTAACAAGGTGTGTGTGCGTGTACAGGGCCGTAAACTCCTCATCATCGCCACCACCAGCCGTAAGGATGTGCTTCAGGAGATGGAGATGTTGGACGCCTTCAGCACCACCATCCACATCCCGAACATCTCGAGTGGAGAGTACCTGGTAGAAGCTCTCGAGGTGAAGCCCAGAATCAGAACACCTCTGCTCGGCTGGGGCCTCCTCCAATCTGCCTTCCACTCGTGCAGTTTGGGTTCGTGCCTTTTGTCTCCTGGTTGACCTTGCAGCTGATGTGTTTGTGTTGTTTCACAGCTGCTGGGGAGCTTCACAGATGCTGAGAGGGCCACCATCGCCCAGCAGGTGAAGGGGAAGAGGGTGTGGATCGGCATCAAGAAGCTGCTCATGCTTATTGAAATGTCTCTGCAGGTGAGCTGCTCTGTATCTGATAACATTTTTAGTGAAATAAGTATTTGATTACATACCAACCATTAAGAGTTCTGGCTCACTTGGACCGTTTAGATACTCCTAATTTCAACTCGTCACCCCAATAAGGACACATGTCTCAATTTGTCACCTGTATAAAAAACACCAGTCCACCGAATCAAACTCCAACCTCTCCACCATGGGCAAAAACAAATAGCTGTCTAAGGATGTCAGGGATGAGATTGTAGACCTGCACGAGGCTGAAACGGCTACAAAACGATCGGCAACAAGTTGGGTGAGGAGACAACTGCATTTGTTTGAAAATGGAAGAAAAGGGGCTCCACGCAAGATAGATACCTGGTGGGTTATCAGTAATCATGAGAAAGAAGAGAAATCAGCCTACAACTACACAGGAGGAGCTTGTTAATTATCTAAAGGCAGCTGGAATCCACACACCCTAATGGATTAAAATCCTGCAGTGCCTGCAAGGTTCCCCTGCTCAACAAGGCACATGTGCAGGCCTGTCTGAAGTTTACCAGTGAAAACCTGAATAATTCAGTGAGTGCTTGGGAGAAGGTGCTGTGGAAGAGAAATGCTGACTAGAGAGAACCTGTTGCCCAAGAATACCACCATCAGTTATGGAGGTGGAAACATCATGTTTTCGGGGTGTTTCTCAGCTAAGGGAACAGGAGGCAACGGGAGGATGGACGAGGCCATGTCCCGTAAAATCCTGAGTGAAAACATCCTTCCCTCCAGGACACTGAAAATGGGTCATGGATGGATGTTCCTGCACGGCAATGACCCACAACATATAGCCAAGGCAACAAAGGAATGGCTCAGGAAGAAGCACATGAAGGTCATAGCGTAGCTTAGCCAGTCTCCAGACCATTATCCCGTAGAAAACCTGAGGAGGGAGCTGAAGCTTTGAGTTGCCACGCGACAGCATCAAAATCTTAATGATTTAGAGATGGTCTGTAAAGAGGAGTAGACCAAAATTCCTCCTGATATGTGCACAAACCTGGTCATCATCAACTATGTCTCACCCCTGTGCCAACAAGTACCAAGTCCTGTTTTGCTAATGGATCAAATAATTATTTCACACAATAAAATGCAAATCAGTTTATGTATTTTCTTCAGTTTGATTTTCTTTTCGATTTTCCATCTCTCAGTGTTAAAATAAATATAACATTAAAATTATAGATTGTTCATTTCTTTGTAAGTGGGTAAACTTACAAAAACAATGATCGTATAATTATTTCCTCCACTGTATAGTGATTCTCATCTACCTTTGGGGGGTGAATGTAATTTCTATGTAACTTCAACAATCTGTGATATCTACTTTTCAGCACATAGCTACTGAACTTGTACTGAATAAAAACAACAACTCACTCAGTGACACAGGCCGAGATGATGATAGGTCACAGACATACAGTCCCAGGGAAACAAGACACATACACACAAACACCCAGCAGGCTAGTGTGATTATGTAGCACACATTTGGAGCACCATGGCTACAGTGTGATGATGCTGCTTGTCTCTCTGCAGATGGATCAGGAGTACCGCGTCACCAAGTTCCTCTCTCTGCTCCGGGACGAGGGAGCGTAAGTTTAGCCATCTTCTTACTTGGCATCTGACAATGCCATCAAGGGCCAGTAATGCTGGCACCACTGCCAGTGCACACTTCCAACTGGAATGGGATCAAAAGCAAGTTAAATGGACTTTTTATTTTTAATTTCATGACTATCAGGATGGATGAGAACAATCGTATCCTGGTTTAAGACCACCGTGTGCATTACCAGTGAGTGCTGGTGACAGTAGGTGAGTGCAGTAATGTTAGAGGAGTTTCCCTGAACAAAGCCATGATGATGAATCCTACAGCACCCAATCTGTTATTAAGACATGACAGACAGAGCCCTGAATCTAGGGTGCCTATGAAGTGCAGATATTTGTAGTAGTCTACAGAAATATCTAGCAATTTGTTTCAGTCTGTAGGAGTCTATAGAAATATGTAGAAGTTTATAGAATTCTGTACTAGTTGGCTTCTGTCTATAGAATTCTGTAGCAACCTGTTGCACTTTTCTCTTAGGTGTTATTGTCCACAAACTGAAACAGGTGATAATGGCCCTTATTCAGCGCTGCATAGGAACATGCATGCAGTCAGCACATAGAACATATGATGAATGACGCTGGCTCCGGTTTATCATATCAAATTAATTATGAATGACACCGACTCTGGTTTACCATATCAAAAAAGCCCAGCAGTGATTTGAGTGGGAGAGATTAATCTGCTGAAATATACCTTACCAAACCCTTAGCAAAAAGTAGTATACGTAAAGTTCATTTTATTAAGTATACTTCAGTATAAGTATAAGTATAGCAAGTATACTACAGACCATATACTTTAAGTGTACTAGAAAGTATACCAATTTAATACTTCTTCGGACTAAATTGGAACATTCCTAGTTTATAAAAGTATACTTTAAAGTTCATTTTAAGTTTTTAAAAGTACACTGTATAGTATAAAACTAGTATACTCATCTAAATGCTATCAATGTACTTGGTATATCCCTCTAGTATGCTTAAAGTATACCACAAGTACACTTATCAATATACTGCCATTGTACTAGTTATATACTTCGAGTCTATTTTTATTGTATATTTTAAGTATACTGTTAAACATTGGTTATTTCACTAGTTCACTTTTGCTTGGCATATTACTTATAGTTTAAAATTTATGTATTTGAAATACACTCCTTAAAATATTGTCGTGGCAGCGAAGAAAGGAGTCTCACACGAGAAACTCATTTCAGCTAGAAAATGAACTTTGATAGATCCACGTAGGTTTTTCAAAATACTTCATTACCCTTAATGGCAACTACCTCACCCAGCCGCACCCACATCACAGTGAGGGTGCTCCCGGCTTTCCTCACAGAACAAACACATATGCATCCTCCACACACTTATAACTAAAAACAGCAAAATAACTACATGCGAACTCACACATTAAACGGATTATTTATAATTTCCAGTCTCTCTCGCCTATCTCCCAGCAACCTCTGCTGACGAGTGGGCGGGGCTTGTCAATCTGTATGTCCGGCGCCGTCTCAGTATTCTTAAAGTTTACTGTATGTACACAAGAGTGTGATGCATTTACAAAATCACAAGACAGAATGTTGAAAACAAGTTCGATATATTTTCAAACATTTCACACATTTCAAAAACAAATACATATGATATAAATTCCTTCCTTACTGGAGAAAATGAAAGGAAAAAGTGCACATTTGCATTAAATGTTAAGCATGAGTCATTGACTTGACCTTATTATGCACTTGGAGCAAGATATAGTAAGTATTATACAAGTGTAAGTCTTGGTATACAAGTGTAAGTCTTGGTATTAATGTACTCAGTCTTAGACTTCTGTTTATACTTCTGTGTATAAGCCAAGTATACTTCACTATACTATTCTTAAGTATCTAAAATTTAGTTTATAAAAAGTCACCTTCAAGTATACTTCCTCAGTTTTAGTAAAAATAAGTATACTCATAGTACACTTGAATAAACTTATTTTTTTGCTAAGGGTATTAATGTACTTAGTCTTAGACTTCTGTTTATACTTTTCAGTATAAGCCAAGTATACTTCACTATACTATTCTTAAGTATTTAAAAAATAGTTTATAAAAAGTAACCTTCAAGTATACTTCCTCAGTTTTAGTAAAAAATAAGTACACTCATAGTACACTTGAATAAACTTCTTTTTGCTAAGGGAATGAAAACTTAACATACCTGTCAACGCAGTTACAACAGACAAAAACAAACTGACATTTGTCAGTTTAGAGGCGCTAATAAATTCATCCGTACCGCTTATTCCCGCTAGTTGGGGTCACGGGGGGGCTGGAGCCAATCCCAGCATCTCCGGGCGAAGGCAGGGTACACCATGGGCAGTTTGCCAGTCCACCACATGGCCAACACACACACACACACTCACACCTACGGGCAATCTAGAGTGACCAATCAACCTAGGATGCATGTCTTTGGACTGTGGGAGGAAACCGGAGTACCCGGAGAAAACCCACACAGGCACAGGGAGAACATGCAAACTCCACACAGAGCAGCCCAGACCGAGAATCGAACCCAGACCGCCTTGCTGTGAGGCGACAGTGCTAACCACCACACCACCATGCCGCCTCCGCTAATAAATTGTGCAATTAAATTTAAATTATGCAGTAAAAATAAGACTTCAAAAGTCCTATTTATATTTACCAGAGTGTTAGGCCACATGTAGCCACTCAAACTGAACTGACATTACAGGTCCTTCTAGAAAACTTAGCATATTGTGATAAAGTTCATTATTTTCTGTAATGTACTTATAAACATTAGACTTTCATATATTTTAGATTCATTACACACAACTGAAGTAGTTCAAGCCTTTTATAGTTTTAATATTGATGATTTATCAAAAATGTAAAGAAAAAACAAAAATCCCTATCTCAAAAAATTAGCATATTTCATCCGACCAATAAAAGAAAAATTTTTAATACAAAAAAAAAAAGTCAACCTTCAAATAATTATGTTCAGTTATGCACTCAATACTTGGTCGGGAATCCTTTTGCAGAAATGACTGCTTCAGTGCGGCGTGGCATGGAGACAATCAGCCTGTGGCACTGCTGAGGTGTTATGGAGGCCCAGGATGCTTCGATAGCGTCCTTAAGCTCATCCAGAGTGTTGGGTCTTGCGTCTCTCAACTTTCTCTTCACAATATCCCACACATTCTCTATGGGGTTCAGGTCAGGAGAGTTGGCAGGCCAATTGAGCACAGTAATACCATGGTCAGTAAACCATTTACCAGTGGTTTTGGCACTGTGAGCAGGTGCCAGATCGTGCTGAAAAATTTAATCTTCATCTCCATAAAGCTTTTCAGCAGATGGAAGCATGAAGTGCTCCAAAATCTCCTGATAGCTAGCTGCATTGACCCTGCCCTTGTTAAAACACAGTGGATCAACACCAGCAGCTGACATGGCACCCCAGACCATCACTGACTGTGGGTACTTGACACTGGACTTCAGGCATTTTGGCATTTCCTTCTCCCTAGTCTTCCTAAAGAATCTGGCACCTTGATTTCTGAATGACATGCAAAATTTGCTTACAGTCCAGTGCTGATTCTCTGTAGCCCAGGTCAGGCGCTTCTGCCGCTGGTTAAAATGTGGCTTGACCTGGGGAATGCGGCATCTGTAGCCCATTTCCTGCACACGCCTGTGCACGGTGGCTCTGGATGTTTCTACTCCAGACTCAGGCCACTGCTTCCGCAGGTCCCCAAAGGTCTGGAATCGGCCCTTCTCCACAATCTTCCTCAGGGTCCGGTCACCTCTTCTCGTTGTGCAGCGATTTCTGCCACACTTTTTCCTTCCCACAGACTTCCCACTGAGGTGCCTTGATACAGCACTCTGGGAACAGCCTATTCGTTCAGAAATTTCTTTCTGTGTCTTACCCTCTTACTTGAGGGTGTCAATGATGGCCTTCTGGACAGCAGTCAGGTCGGTAGTCTTACCCATGATTGCGGTTTTGAGTAATGAACCAGGCTGCAAGTTTTTAAAAGCCTCAGGAATCTTTTGCAGGTGTTTAGAGTTAATTCGTTGATTCAGATGATTAGGTTAATAGCTCGTTTAGAGAACCTTTGCATGATATGCTAATTTTGTGAGATAGGAATTTGGGGTTTTCATGAGCTGTATGCCAAAATCATCAGTATTAAAACAATAAAATACCTGAAATATTTCAGTTGGTGGGCAATGAATCTAAAATATATGAAAGTTAAATTTTTATCAGTACATTACAGAAAATAATGAACTTTATCACAATATGCTAATTTTTTTTAGAAGGACCTGTATGTCTTACCTATTTCCAGAATAGGTTATAGCATTACTAAATGTCTGAACAATAAGAGGTTTATCACCTCAAAACCTAAATTGGACATGGTAACTACTATTATGAAATAACAGAGTTAAGCTCTAAAAAGTAGGCTCGGTATTGTTTATTGTGAATAGGCCTATGTTTTCAGTGATTTGACCACAGTAAAAAAAATCAAACCAAACATGGTCCATCTTTGAGCCATAGTCCCTGTAAAACTTTGTTAGTAAAACAGGTTTAATGAATAATGTTCAGTGTCACTCACTGCACAGAAATGCTACACCCAGAGGTAAAGCAGAATTAACCGCTCTCAAAACACGATGACTTTAGCAGTAATGGGGAGTTTATGACATTCAACTCAAATTTGAATGATGGGCGAGGGAGTGCAACAAAGGAGGAAGCGATCATGCCAGGCTCAAGGAAAAGGGAGGATTTAATGAATATAGTGGACAAACTCAAAACCCGTGAACTAATCCAAATGAAGGATACAATAACCAGCAGTCAACTGGTACAAAGACAAGACATACATAGACAAACCACCCTCAGGTGTCAGGTTCCCCAATAGGCCCCGCCCACCTGAGGAACGAACATCACCACGACAGGACACATGAAATACTGCCGTTGCTGATGAGGGCGGCCGGCAGGGGGCCTCTGTATCGTGACAGTTTGATTTGGACTGCCTGTTCTTAGTGAACCGTCTTGCTTTCACGAATATTGCGCGGAAGACGCTGCAATATCAATACCACATGATATTGATATCTAAAGTATAGACTGCTTATGAGGAATAACCACAGAAACATCTATAGAAAATTACCTTAAGTTCATTTTCTCTGGATAATTAGCACAGGAAAAAATGAATGATCTTCAGCCAGGCTGATTTTATGTTTTTATGTGTGTGTGTGTATATATTTTTTTACCGATAACAGCTCACACAATGCCCCCCTCCTGGACTGTTCTACCATTTTTTTAAAGGAGGCAAAAACCCACGTGCTAGGTGTCTGAGATGCAAACAAACAATCCTCCGCTGATATGATTCAGGTAAAACTGTTCAGGCAACATTAAAACCAGAAGAAAAAAAAGGACTCCAGGAAAAGAGCTGGCTATCTCAAGGAAAGAGAAACTTCCCTAAAACCAAAAAAATCAGTTAATAAAAGGTTAGAAAACCTGAGAATGGCACAGAAACAGATAATAAATGGAAAAGAATCCCAGGAGGTAAATTCCCACTAATCAAGATACTGTACAGGCTGACCTGTGACACAAGGACACAGGTGAAAAGACGCAAGGAGTTTCTGAGAAGTCAGCCTATCTAAAGCCCTCAAGGCAGGTGTAGCTCATCAAGCCTAATTAGGCTGGTTTAGCTTCCTCTAGTGGTGGCTGGTGGTGTAGTCCAGGAGTTAACCCTTACAAACACAGCACAGCAGAACACAGCACAGCAGAACACCCCCCACCCTTTTCAGTGTAATTCCAAACAAGCTTGCTTTGGGCTTTCTGGACATGCAGTTTCAAGGGGAATGCACCCAAAGCCGCCTGTTCCCGAGTGTGTGTGTGTAGAGCCTGTGTTACCCTGCCTTCAGGGACCAAGAGTGGCCTCGGTGAGGGCAAGTCAGGTGAACACACACACAAACACATGACCCGAGCACACCATTCAAACCATTTACCTTCCTCTTCTCTCTCTCTCTCTCTCTCTCTCTCCATCACTCTTCCTCTCTCTCTCTTTATCTCTCTTTCTTCTTTTCTCTCTCCTTCCAGTGATCGTGGTTTCTACCAGTAGCCAGACCTGAGGGGAGGGGCCTCTTGCCCACTGCTCCATTTACACATTCTGCATGTTCCATAGCAACCGCGACCACCTTCCCAGCCAAGCGCAGCAGGAGGTCCAGTCCAGGCACACCTGCTGCTCCTGCTCCACTGCAATATTACTCAGTCCCAGTAGCGTCTTGTGCTGTGTGCTGTTTCTCTACACCGTATGTAACAGTGAAGTAACAACCCAGAGCTGTGAAAATGTACAAAATCATTTAGAGCGAGACAAAAAAAACTGTATTATAAGTGTATTGTCTGGTAATATACATATAAATCATACTCATATATAACTTATATATATATATAACTTATATATTATGCAGCATCTAGGTAAGAAATATCGTATTAGTGTGTGTGGAGTGCAGGTGAGCAGTGCTCTATGTAGCGTGTGTGTGTATGTGTGTGTGTGTGTGTGATATCTTTACTTTTCCAGACCACTCTTTCACACCTGCTTGTGTTGTGGTAACACGTTGATGATAGTGTTGCCTTTATGATCTTCTTCGTGATTCCTCATGTACTATCAGTCTTAATCCAGTATCTCTGTCAATGTTCCCACACCACACACACTAATGCACATTATTATCACTGATATGATTTGAATGTATTTTCATTTTATGGCGTACAACTTGATGTGTAGTTCACCTGTTCAGTAAGTCCGATTTGTGTATGTGTGTACTGAGACCAGTGTTAAAGAATCTGGCACTTTTGACAAGTGAATAAGAATGGTATATGAAACCTTTAATTAACACTACTGGGAGGCACAACGGGTTTATTTACATCCCTTTTGTCTTCTTTGAACATTTGTGTGTTGGTGTGAATTCATATTTTGAGTGAATGAACTTGTGATGATGTGTTTGGTGTGTAGTGTGTATAGATATTGATTACTAAGATTATCTAGGTTTATTTTTGCTTGTTTGTTGAACCCACTCAAATGGTTCAGTGATTAATGCTTGATGTTCAGAGCTTTTTGTTATGTCATGACTATAAAGATGTATATGGGAAAGAAAGATGTTGCAATAAAACAACAGCCACACGATGGCGCCATACTGCTCCCTAGCACTCACTCACACACACACACACACACTTCGATTCAGTTTTCTTACATATTGTGACAATCACTGTTTTTCGGATTATTGAACACAATCGATGGTGATACTGTACTGAATATCTGGGAATGTGTGAGGACTACAGTATGATTACTACACAATGCCTATTCACAAAGGCCAAATACATCTGTTCTGCATTGTCTCTCTGTTAGCCTGTAAGGGGTCATCAAAGTCCTGTTTGGAAAGAAGTACAGCTCAAATGATATACATTCACTTGGCATATTTTTCAGACTACTGACTAATTTATGCTACCTTATATATACATCCATATCTTTCAGACTACTGACTAATTTATGCTACCTTATATATACATCCATATCTTTCAGACTATTGACTGATCTACTGAAACTGAAGTCAGTTAGCAGCAGCAGGAAGTAGTTTTTAGATCAGGAATGGATAAAACATTCTTAGAAAATCATGGCTTAGATTAGCCGTGGGGAGCCTATAGTTCTAAATACAATACTATCAAAGTGTTGACATTTTCTGATTAAAATAGGCATGTTGGGTTAGATTTGAGGAGACCTGTATCAATATTGGACGAGTGTGTGCTGGAATCTGAAGAATCTCTATTAACTCTGAGTCCTCAGTCCTTATAGCATCAATCCCTTTACTGACATCCTTCTGAAATTATTCTGAATTCACAATTCTCCTCCCAATAAAAAAGTAACTCAAAACATCAATAACTAACAAAGTAACTGAACTTTTTATTTATTGCGCTGTGAACAAAGTCTGCTTATCAGTACTCCACGGCTCCCAACGTAAAGAAACTGTTGACAAACAGCCACAGAAATGGATGAGCAAATGGATGAACAACTTGTTTAAACATTCCTGTGCTTTCGAAAATAAGACACAAACAACAGAAAAGGCCGTACTGATACGAAAGACCATACCGTACCAAAGCTGTACCGATACGAAAGATCATACTGTACCAAGCCGTACAGATACGAAAGACCATACCGTACTAAAGCCGTACCGATACGAAAGGCCATACTGTACTAAAGCCGTACCGATACGAAAAGCACCAGCCTTTCATTGAACACCACAAGCAGTCTGTGCAGTCCCTCTTGTGCTCGTATCCACGACAAACATCTCAGTTAAAAACAGATGTTTATACACCAGGTTTAGGCCGGGGAAATAGCGACTATAAAAAAGAACTAGTGCAGAGGATTTAAAAGATTTAAACAGCTCTTATCAGCTAATCGTCTTGATTATGACTAACTGTGCACATTCTTCTTCTAAAGCGTTAGAAAACTAAGGAAGTCTTATGCAAAGTTAATCTGATTGGTCTCTTTAACTGTATGTTTTGACAAATAATGGGTCGTGTAATTCGGTAATGATGTATAACAGAACACACAATTTTTGACTTATAAATCTCCCTAATTGCTAGGACTCTTACTTACGCTTTGTTCTTTAAATATACACTACATAGTCACTCTAAAAGACAATATATTGGCTACCTTCGAGAAATTTGTCCCTAAATATGCAGCACAACTGGAAGCTAGAAACTACTCAAACAGCTTCAGATAATACAGTATCCATCTTAGATAATGTCAACAGTTGCTTAAAAAGTTTGGGCTCTTGAGGACCCGCAGAGTGCAGCATTTGACACGACCGGGATTCTTCTATACGATCAGCGCGCCCATACCGTGCAGAGGGCGGAGCGACTATACTAATACTGTTGCATTTCCCTTCGGCGACCGAACATCGGTAGTCTACATTTTTTCAAAAGCCGTAAATAAATAAAACCGAAACGCCAAGCGTTGCCGCCCGTAACACATATTAGAAAACCGCAAGAAATCTCATTCAGTTCTTGGAGATTGCGATTTTGAATAATATTTTCCTCCAACGTACAATGTACCCTATTAAGATTAAGGACGCGACGAAGATCACACTTCGTTAAGGACACTTGGACTCCTGTGTCCCGGACTTTGGCCTTGAGACACTCGTGTCTTCGTTAGCACTGGGTGAGTACTACTGTTTATATTACTGAGTCATGTGGAGCGTTTCCACTCCACCTCGGTCGTCGTGAAACGCCGTAGCTTACTATTCGTGTCGCAGGCTTTCCTGACTTGACTGTGAAGTGAGACGGATTGTTTTTCAAGTTCAACTTCGACCCTCGAATAGTCGTATAACCCTAATCCTGTGCTGCTGCTGACAAGGAATTGTGTCAGTTTCGGGGGAAAGCGCTACAAGCACTCCAGAGGCATCTGAACCCGGGATAAATCTTTGGTTCCTCGCTCATTGACATTTCTCCGTTTTAGATTTTCACTGTATTTTCAAATTTTCTCTTCTTTGTGTATTTCTAAAGATTGTGTGTATAAAAGGAAGCGTTCAACTCACGGATAATCGCCTGCTATAAACTGCACTTAGTACAGGCCTTAATATTTTAATTAAGAGGGTTTGTCGATGTTCAAGTAGGTGTCATCCAATTATCTTTGAAGACTCCCCATTTCACCACCCGAGAACAGTGAGAGACAGCGTGGCTTAAGTTGGAAATTTGGTCCATTTATCTTAATTCTTTGAATTTATGTTAAAAACACGTTTTAGAAAAGGTTTCGACTTTTTCCCATGAACACAATCTATGTAAACATTAATGAATTAAAATACACATTGTGAATGGAATTATAAAACGAATACTAAATTGTTTTAATAGCTTTACAACTTCTAAAGAATAGTTTTTTTCTGGTAGCGTATCTCTTAGAACTACTAATGATGCGTTAGAGAATCAAATAAGTAGAGACAAGTTGTAGCCGGCAACTGGGCTTCGTTAAATACATGAGTGACGCAAGATCCCTGCTCCTTAAAGAGCTACAATACAGTTACGAGCTCTTCGTTAGTCTGCCGGCTACATAGTAAACCGATAATGCCCCATTTTGTGTGCGTTGTGTTCAGCGTTAATGTGGCATTGTGTGACTGAGACAACGCGGAAGGAAGAAAACCAGAGGTTACATAACTCGACTGCGCCGCCGATGTCCTGATCTAAATCCACAGTGTGATGACGTCAGATGCTCGTTAGAGGAGGGACAGAGGAGACACAGACGCGCGCGCGTGGGTCATGTTGGGGAAAGGCCGACCTGTCCCCTGTTCTGCACTGGTATCGAACCATCCTTTTGATCGTGCGTGGTCGCGTTTCTCAGTGGAATCATGTCACATCGCAAACAACTCACAACCTTCTGTGTGGTTGCACAGCAGTCTACACACTATATAGAAATCAGGCGGTTGGTAGAAAAATAATAATGCTCAATTGTTATATAACGCAGAAATCCAGATCAACAAAAGATTCTCAGGTTCTCATACTTTGTCAAAAAGAAAACAGCTGTAGGAACAGTGCATCAACAGACCGCCAGCAAGCCATTAGCATGCATACGGCTTCTCATAATAACCAGAAAGGCCTGTGTTCCGAAATCATTTGAAGACTTCAGACTCTGAGGATACAAAGACACTCTATAGCAAGATTTTGTCTTCTAGACCATGTCCATTTATTTATTTATTAGCATGCGTGTTCAAATATTATGTACATAGATTTCAAAATTTTGCCATGTATACTGATCACTCAGTGCCAGCTACACAATTGTGTGCTTGACATAACTGCAGTTATGCACTGTACACTGATTGATAGAGGGCATGGGAAACAAGGCATTAGTCCCTCCAAGAGGGTGGGGCCAGTCAAAGAAGGCGGGGTCAGTCAAAGAGGGCGGGGCTAGTCCTGGGCTTTGGCCCATTAGTGGCAGGGTGACGATTTCTCTTGATCTTTAGTCTGCTAACTTAATAGGTGTTGGGCTTTTTGCTGCAAATGACTTTGTGAACAACAAATATACTTATCTAGAAACAAGCAGTCACGATTGTTTTCATAACATCATCTTATTCCTAAACAGATTTTACTTTCTGATAATAAAATATTTAAATGAAGTGCTGGCTTTCTTAGTTTGGTAAATTTTTTTTTGGTCTTTCATGGAAAGTACTAAAATCATCTGACAAATGGTCTCTTGGTCATAAAATAAATTACAATTTCATTGTGTGACAATGTATCAAACATAAACACATCTTCAATTTGTATTACTGTATGTTTACAGCACATGCTGACATATAGTACATATATCTGTAGCGCTAAGATATCACACAGATATGTATTGCATATATTTGGATATGAGGAAATACATGTGGTTCCATATGGGTAAGAGGAAGTAGCTGGAGACCTGGGGCATGTGCTTCCAGGTCACACTTCCTTGTTACCATTGTGGAGAGGGGAGTTATGGCCATCCAGGGATCTCTTTGTTTTGTTTGTTTTTAGATGTAGTGGTAGTGGTACAGTTCTGATTTTCCACCTGGGGTAATTGCGTCCTATTTGGAGGTTCTGGCCATGGTTGGCCCGCAGTTTAGATGCATTATGTTAAAGCAACCTGGGACAAGAAGTAAACAATGGGTTATGTAATGAAAGACAAAGGACAGCAGTTCTGCTGTCCTGCAATTCATCGTGCTGCTGTTCTCCTGCTTCATCGTGCTCATGTTCTCCTGTTTCATCGTGCTGCTGTTCTCCTGCTTCATCGTGCTCATGTTCTCCTGTTTCATAGTGCTCCTGTTCTCCTGCTTAATCGTGCTGCTGTTCTCCTGCTTCATAGTGCTCCTGTTCTCCTGTTTCATAGTGCTCCTGTTCTCCTGCTTCATAGTGCTCCTGTTCTCCTGCTTCATCGTGCTCCTGTTCCCCTGCTTCATCGTACTGCTGTTCTCCTGCTTCATCGTGCTCCTGTTCTCCTGCTTCATCGTGCTGCTGTTCTCCTGCTTCATCGTGCTGCTGTTCTCCTGCTTCATCGTGCTCCTGTTCCCCTGCTTCATCGTGCTCCTGTTCCCCTGCTTCATCATGCTCATGTTCTCCTGCTTCATCGTGCTCATGTTCTACTGCTCTCCTGCTTCATCGTGCTCATGTTCTCCTGCTTCAATTAGAACTTTTATCTTCACATTTTAGCTTCAATTAATTATTTTTTTTGTCTAGTCTGAATGTAAAACAGTAAGTGGATCTTGGAGGCACATGAAAGCTCACAGACTCCTGACTCTGTTCATACATGCAGTAATCATATCCGCATCATCATATCCAGTTTATGTCCCTCCACAAGCAAGCAATTTTCTGAAATGCATGGTCTAAATGAATAAGCGTGCTGAGGTTGTGAGTTAATTCAAATGACTCTGGAACAGAATGATGTCCTTGATTGAGAGATTGTCATTAGTCATTAGAATGGTGTGACCTAATATCCAGACCTGCATTAACAGACTTCTGATGCTTCCTCTTCCCAAAGTCTGGTGTGTGTTGGATTGTTGTCCTATATGCTTTTGGACTGTCGTGGCTGATTGGAGTAATGAGTCTGTTTGCAGCAGAATGTGTTTTCTGATCTGCTGGAAGGGAAGTCAGGATGTATTTTGACTTTGCAGATTGCCTTGTTCTTATTGATTAGAACTCTTTTTAGACACAAGTGGATACATACCACAGTTGGTCACAAATATGTCACATAACAGGTATCCTGCACATATCTGACAGAAATAGAAGCGTCAATTGTAATTACTGACTGCGGTTACAAGAACTGGCATATTTCAACACACACATTGATGGAACCAGCAAGTGGTGTTTATTAACTGAGGAACATTGTGTAGCGTCTGTAAGTCCCCCTGGATAAGTGCCGCTGCTAAATGCTGCAAATGGAAGTGCATCCCTGCTCTTGCTGTGCTGTAGGAATGGAGCGTTCAGGAGACGGCTGACTTAGTTAAGACCTGTTATCATTTGCATGTGACTAACACAAATATCATAATATGAAGATTAATATAAAAATAACTGTGAATGCTTACAAATACACCAGCATAAAACGTCCTGTGTAAGAGCGTGTTGCCTCAGTGAAAATATAGTCCAACTTGATATTAATAGTGGAATTAATGGACATTTTGCAATAGATGTTAATACACCAGCATGAAATGAATTCACCTTATACAGAGATCAGTGTAGCATTGTACCATTCCCGTGTAGCAGGTTGAGCAGGTGGAACAGGAGGATCCAGGACCTAAGCACGCTAAGGGCATAGATACTACTCCCACGAGTGTATCCGTATACACAGGAACACTGACACATGTATACGTAGGTACCATGTAAGTGCCTTTTCCCATAGCCTGACCTGATCTGAAGGCAGAACTAGTTGCTGGATATTCATGTACATATTTACATAAGGGGCAGGAGACCTGTTGAGATGACCAAGTCCAGATGCCTGGTTGGGAGTGTTAATGGCAGAGAGAGCTCCACATTCTGTAGGTTGGCCCTGTGTTTTGGGTGCTGCCTGAGTTCATGACATTGATGAAAAAATAGACTTCTCAATGTTTTTGTCTGTTTCTCTGTCCAGGGCAGAATGAGACCAAGCTGGAAAAGGTCCTTGTATGAGACCGACATGTCTGACAAAGTTAAAGTCTTTCCTTCTCGTTCCACATGGCAGTCTAGTGGGTAGGACTTTGGGTTTTCAATCAGAAGGATGCCAAACCTCTGCTCTGCCATTCTGCCCCTGTTGGACCCCTGAGCAAGGCCTTTAACCCTCTGAGCTCCAGGGGTGCTGACCCCAGGTTCCATAAGCAGCTGGGATATATGAAAGCTGGATTATTTTCCCTTGTCCTGTGCAGTGACAATAAACTGAATCTTATTCTTAATTTTGCAAACTCTTTCTGCTTTTCTCAGGAACTTTACAAAGTTTGAGTGGTTTCATAAACTAGTTGCTAATTAAAAACAAATCTAGCAAAGTTCAGCTCTCTTCAGCGTATATACTTGGTGTCCAGATTTTGTTTTAGTTTTGTGCTGCAGCTAAAGATGGCTAACAAGTGAACTCATGGACCTATTCTAGTGCAGCTACATGCTTTTTCAGAATAACAATGCATGGTAGATCTCAGAGGGTTAAAGGAAGAACTGAAATAAAAATCGGTTCATGCTGCTCATGTCTTTAGGCCATCGGTACTGCATTTCCCAGCTGGCTTTGTTCCATCATGATCTGCCAAAATGCCTTCAGTGCACCTTGGCATGGACTCTGAAAGGTTCTGCCATATCCCAAAGATACACTCTTAATTGATGTTTTGATGGTGATGAATCATCAGTCCAGTAACCCTGAAAGAACCCATTCCCAAATGCAACTAAGAGCAAAGCCAAACCACTGTAGGGGTCATGTAGGGGTCATGTAGGCCTTTACTGTTCTCATGGTGCACGCCACAAATGCATTCGCCTGTTTGTGGAGACCGCAATTGTGAACAAGTTCCTTTGAATAGATAGCTCTAAAGTCAAGAGCATCAGTAAATCTCTCTTCTATATTAACAAATAAAATAGTCTTTTTATATTTATTCAGATGCAGGATGTTTTGCACTACAGTTTGCATTGTTGTGGTATGGTATTCAAACATACACTCTATTGCCAAAAGTCTTCGCTCAGCTTCCTTGACTCACATATGAGCTTAAGTGACATCCCATTCCTAATCCATAGGGCTCAATATGACGTTGGTCCACCCTTTGCAGCTAGAACAGCTTCAACCATTCTGGGAAGGCTTGTCAACAAGGTTTAGGAGTGTGTTTATGGGGATTTTTGACCATTCTTTCAGAAGCGCATTTGTGAGGTCACATACTGATGTTGGACGAGAAGGCCTGGCTCGCAATCTCCGCTTTAATTCATCCCAAAGGTGTTCTATCGGGTTGAGGCAGACGAGTCAAGTTCATCCACACCAGACTATGCCATCCATGTCTTTATGGACCTTGCTTTGTGCACTGGTGCACAGTCATGTTGGAAGAGGAAGGGGCCAGTTCTAAACTATTCCCACAAAGTTGGGAGCATGGAATTGTCCAAAATGTCTTGGCATGCTGAAGCATTCAGAGTTCCTTTCACTGGATCTAAGGGGCCAAGCCCAGCTCCTGAAAAACAACCCCACTCCATAATCCCCCCTCCACCAGACATTACACTTGGCGCAATGCAGGCAGACAAGTACCGTAATATAGTGTATATAGGCAATATTGTGTACCTGAACAGGAGCGGTCCAAGAACAGAAGTGGTCCAAGAACAGAACCCTTGGGTACACCACAGCTCACAGGCATCACCCTGATTGGTGGGAAATAAAGGTAGACATTTTGACATTGTTTGACATTTTGTCCATAATTTGTGCACTTGTGATCATCTATGAATCTTTTCTTGAAACAACCAAGTGTTGTCCAGTGAGGCCCAAAGAAAATGCAGTAGTGCTCTAGAAGAGCTCCATCCTTCACAGTGGTTGATATGTTGAGTCATTTTGATATAATCAAGTTGAAGGTGTGACCATGAGAGTGTGTGCACCCTGTTACATGCTGTGAGAGTCCAATATGGTATAGATTTCCTTGGTTTTAGGTTTTATTTTCCTTGTGGTTGTCAATGTGTATATTGAAATCAACAGCAACTTTAGCCCAAGCAGTCCTAGACGCTATCAGCCTGACCTCTGTATTGTAAGTGTTAAGCATAAGGACATTTGATGACATCCAGTGTTTACAGTCCTGTAAACGGTTTAGCAAATGAACTGCTAGAACAGAGGCAGTGGGGTGAGTTCAGAGGTCGATGTGCAAAGAAATAAAACATACAGACCATGCTTACTACTTACAAATGACACATATAGATGATTAAATTAGAACTCAACCTTGAAGTACATCTGGAGAAAACTGGAGTATTGAGAGATTTTAAGCATTGACTAAGCGAGTGAGGTAGTGTTAAACTACCATAGATGCCTAAGTTTAAAGCAGATTACATATGGCCTTTAGTGGCCATGTTGGAAAGGGGATAAGAACGAACAGGAAGCTTTAAGAAGTGATGCACGCCTGCATCTAAGAAGCACGTTTTGGACCTTGTATGTTCATGCATACGTTGACACTGAGGGCAATGCTGGAAGGAAGCAAGTTGAGCACTGAATGCTGATGGAGTGGAAATTTTGTTTCGAAACAACTGATGAAAATCTTCACATGCATGAGCTAGTGGAACTAGACTACTGAAAATACAAATACATTCAAAGATATGAGTATTATGATAGCCAATATATTATTTGGCAGTAAGGATAATTGTTATTTATTGTTAATGGTTCTTTAGTGTTCAGTGCCGCTGTGTCACAGATCCCCCGTGAAGTTGTGCTTTCATCAGCCAGTGCGCCATGGTTTGTTAGACTTGGTTTCATTCTGCTCATACTGTGATGTTGCCATGTGCTTCTGTTCCAGTCTCTTTCTTTGCCTTGTGTCTTGTGTATCTGTAGCTGTGCATTTGATGGTTTCATTTGTCTTGGTTTGTCTTGAGTATTTATACACCCTCATCCCGTCTGCTTGGTCTGTGTTATGTCCATGCTTCTGTTTGTTCTTCATCTTGAGTTTGGTCCTGTTTTTTGCATTTTTTGTTTTGTATGTTATCTGGTTACATTTCATTGACTCCTGGTACTTCGATCACAGACTGTATTAAGGCTTCTGAATATGGATTTACCCAAAATAAATGTTACTTATCTCCGCAAATGTGTGCTGCCTAGCCTATCTCTATGTTACAGAATAATCAACCCCCAAAGACATACAGTGTGAGCAACCTTCAATGTTAGTGTTGGATATCTCTCTGTGTTGTTGGTAGTAGTTTGTTTCTTGTTACCACCATGTTTGTCTTGGGGTCTTCACCGTGTTCCTGTCCTCGCTGGGTTGTCTGGTTTTACTCCCCTGACTCGTTCATCCTGCAGTCTTTGATGGATAATGATTATGGCTTTGCCCAAAGTAAATGTTGCTCCAAAAATGCATTCTGCTTTGCGTTACAGTAGAAGCAGTATGTTTACAACAGAAGCAATATGTTTACAACAGTTGTGGTGTCTGATTTTTCTGACCTTGCTGTGTAAAATCATTCACTGCTCCAGATTTGAAATGTATTTCTGTCCTTCTCACTGCACTTTATATCAAGATTTTTGCATTAAACTATATACACGTAAAATTGATTGTGAATGTTGATATCGGCCAAAACAAGGTGGTAATAATGAGTTATTGTACTGGTCCAAGAAATTCAATATAGGTGCATCCATAATTATAGTTGTACTGTCTCCGTGTACCAAAACAGGACACTTCCAACACTTCAAATAGGCAAAAATAATCCAACACTTCAAATAGGCAACGTAATATGCAAACAAGACACAGGTGTTTTAATGCTTGGGGAACAAAACAGGGAACAAATCCAGGAACTGACCACAGGAACACATGACCGGTAGCTAAGGGATCATATATATATTTATATGATATTATTCATACATGTTGTCTTAAAGCAGACAGGTGATATAATGCAGATGTGCTCAGATGTTTTCCTCATCTCTTAGAACAGTGTTCACTTTGAACAAGAACATCTTGCTCTTGGATTGTGTGTCAGGTCTGAGAGATTTGACACGCTACGTCAGCGGCAGGATGGATTTGCCAGTATTCCTCACATTCTGGCAGATTCAGAATCTCTGAACTCAGCAGATATTTTTGGCTGGCTGGTGTGTTCACTTTTCTCAAAAGAAAGGCACCTAACTCTTGTGTTGTACTTTAATTATACTTCTTTTGTTTCTACACTTCCCACAATGCCCTGAAAACTGTTTCTGGCCAGAACTGGAGCCGGAGTTAGCACCTCGTTTTCATCAGTAAAGTCTTGCTAACGTAACAAAATGCATTTCCAAATGTTTGTGATTGCCAATTTAGAAACAAGTGTTTGCGGGGATGAAGTAATGTTGCGTGTAGGTTCAGGTGGATTAGCTGGGGAGCACATTAGCTAGTTAACGACTCTGCTTCTTCTGCTCCTTCCTATTTCACAAGGTCATGTGACTCACATTTTTATGAATGAATTGTAGTACGTTGCGTACAGGTGCAATTTGAATTCAGTGATATTACTGTGGAATCATTTAAACACCAATCAGCAAATCCTGGGATTCTGTACTGTACTCATTATGAAATATGTGCAGTCTAATGTAATGAATTTCAATACATTTGTTACCTATCAACAGATTATCGAAATTTGACATTTCATGTAAATTTAGATGTTAGAAGTTATGCAATAATGATACCAGTGATCACCTGCTCTTGATATGTCTGGATTAGTTTAAAAACAGGGGTCAACCTTTTCAACATGGCAGTTGTACTCAGTCACATTTTGTCATATTGTGGTAACCAGAGGCAACAGCTACCGGCCATGAACAGCAGCCTGAGATGTGTGCAAGATGGGCGTGAGATGTGCGTGAGATGGGCGTGAGACAGGCATGTTGGCCATGAGGTGTCTTCAGGTTGCTTCAGACCTTGCTGTCCGTTTTATTGGCAAAACAGAGAGAGACCATCACAGACCTGTGTATAAGAGAAGGGTGCAACACTCTGATCTCAATCTGATACAGCTCATAACACTGGATTCATGATTCAGTTTTCTCACGATATTTGAAGCTAAACTAAAAACGTTTTCTTTTTTTTATTTCTTAAGTGTACATTTTTTTAGTACAAAGAATCTTTAGTACAAATATAAACAAAATGTGCTGTTGCAAAAATGCATCACCATATGTTTAATACCCAAGTGAAATTGTTCCTTTTTATTTCTGCAAAATACTGTGCAAATATTAAACAAGAAACTTAGTAATAGGTTAAGAGCGACCTCTGTTGTTCAAAAATGCAATTGCATTAGCATAATAAACACCCGTTGCCACAATTCTCATCGCCACACTCATCGCGATGAATCGTGTCAGGATCTATCGTGTCACCGTACATCGTTACACCCATAGTGTGATGATTAGCAGCCTCCCCTCACCTGAACACTCCAGACTTCCCTTGCACTCTCGTGAATTGCTGGGTAGCTGCATTTCTGCCTTTGTGACCTGTGTTACTGTCTCCTATGTGTAGTTTGTTTACAGGCCAGTAGTGTTGCTTTCATGTGTATAACCAGCCAGCCCCCTGACTGCCCGCTCATCGCTGTCCAGTGAAGACCAAAGACAGACGGGTTTGCCACTGTCACCGTTGGCTTGTTCCTTAGGGGTCAGTAGGTGCATTTTGATTGGTGTGTGTCTCCTGAATTAGATGCAGGCACGGAGGCCCCTCTGACCCACCCAGCTGCTCCATGCCTGTGCAGCAGAAGAGGGCAGGGCCAACATCTGTCTCACATGATTGGCTACTGGATGGATCTGAGGTGAATGGAACACTCACTCAAAGAGCAGACCAATAACCTGCGAAAGGAAGATGACACAAGGTCAGTCTGCCCTGCCCATCTCTCCCCTTCTGTGTGTTTGTGTGTGTGTGAGTTATTAACAGTAGTATTGTATTCTCATGGTCGCCCTCAGCTGAGACCCTTGACCCTCTGTGTGCTGACTGAGACTGGGGGAGTGGGAGGGTACAGCAACAAGGTGTTACACAGAGCACACACACACGCGCACACACACACACACACACACCATGCATGCATGCATGCAAACACACACGCACACACCAAACACACACACGCACATGCGCTCACATGCATGTACATGTACACAGTTATTAGTGTCTGAATTTCAAGTACTAAACTAGAATGTAAAAAGGTTAAAGGGTATAAGACAAGGACTATGATTTACATATTTGGCAGATGATCTTACCAAGAGCAACTTAAGTTTCAAGCATGTCAGAGATGGAAGTGATTGTAGAGTTCAGAGTCTTGCCTGAGGACTCTTACTGAGACACCACAGAGCACTTGCCCAGACAGGAGACTGATCCCTAGTCCCCCATGAGAGGTAGTGTTGTCACCCTCTACACTATATCAGTCACACGTTTTAATCTCTCATTAACCACACGTTTGAATCGCTCATTAATCCCCACCCTCTCCTATTTCAGATCCAGTTCACTTTTTGTGCCTCTACATCCCTATGTGAAAACAGTGAATGTTTGATGTCTGTGCGTTCAGAACACAGGGGGCGTAGTCTGCGCCATGTGTCCTGAACATGGGGTGGAGTCTGTTTCATTTGTCCTGAACACAGGGGGTGGAGTCTACACTGTGTGTCCTGAACAGTATTCGTTTTCTTGCATGAACACAGTGATAGTGTGAACACAGTGTGTGCTGTGTGTGCATGAACATGTTCGTCCTTGTGTGTGAACACTGAACTGGGCTCTATGGAGAGGAGGCATTTGAATTCTATCTGGAACAGTGCCACCATGTGGTCAGATGTTGTTCTAACATTATTTTCACCAAATTAATATGCTCATAAGGCGTAGGTCTGTAAATGAACAAAGCATCATTGTTTAGAAACCTTTAAAGCTTTGAAGTTTTAGCTTTAAAATCTTTCTCTCTTTCTCCTCCCTCTGTCCCCAGTTGGCCCAATGTTGTGAACAGAAAACGGAAGAACAGGCCTTGTTCTCCGAGGGACATGTCTGGTAAGGACATCTGGTCTGTGTCTCTGAGCAGTCAGGCTCCTTACGTCTGTGGTTAAATGTAGGAGGGGCCAGCAGTGTGATTGGCAGGCCAGAGCTGTGAGGTGTGGGAGGAGCAGGGTAATCTGGGGAGGAGGTAGCCTCCGTCCTACAGGAGCAACTGAAGCTTGTTTAAGAGTAGAGGAGCTGCAGTCTGCGGGATGACATCATCAACCCCGAGAGCACGTAGACAGAGCACTCGCTCTTACGCGTTTCTTACATGATGTGCAGTTGTGCTGAGAGCCCCACTCAGTATCCCTGCTTCAGACAGCCTGAGGTCACCCCTGTAACAGGACCAGTACACACGTCCACCCTGCGAGCAGAAGGTCCCAAGCGGCCATGATTCTGACCTGCAACCCTTACGAAGAAGAGAGCAGCGGTGTCGCACACACACCAGCAGTGCGGTAGTGGCTGAGGAGGTCGGAGGGATCAAGGAGTAGCTCAACAACAGAAAAGAAATAGGCAAATAGTCAACCTTTATGTATGTGCTACATTTATGCAAAGGAAACTGGAAAAACGCTGTGACTCAGGACTTACAGGGGACACGCGCGAGGAACAAGATGCCGTGTTAGTGAGCCGTAACCCCACACCAACACCCAGAACAGGCAGGATGACAGGTGTGGCTAATTAGCGCTGATGATCCTGCACCTTCCCTCGGCCTCCCTCTGGTGGGCAAATGAGGCCTAGCAACTGCCCATCCCTAGTTGAGCCTTTACGGAAATTGATACAAGACGCTTATTGAAAAGTGGTAGCAGTTTTGTAGCAGCACTGTGTGGGTGTGGCCCAGTTACATGGAGCCTGTGTGTTGAGGTTTAGCTTGGTCTATGCACGTTGTGGGTTGTGAGCTTTAAAGGTTCCGTAAGCCCCCTCCAGTACTGAGTGTCTCTTCCAGGGTACATCCCCAGCTACCTGGACAAGGACGAGGTGTGTGTGGTGTGCGGAGACAAGGCCACAGGGTACCACTACCGCTGCATCACCTGTGAGGGATGCAAGGTGTGTGTCATCACGTCAGTCTCTCTCACACACACACACACACAGAGCGTACGACTACAGCATGCACTGACGTGTGTGTGTGTCTGCAGGGCTTTTTCAGACGCACCATCCAGAAGGGGCTCCACCCGTGCTACACCTGCAAGTACGAGCGCTGCTGCACCGTGGACAAGGTCACCCGCAACCAGTGCCAGCTGTGCCGATTCAGGAAGTGCCTGGCTGTCGGCATGGCGATGGACCGTGAGTGAGCCCCTCCCTCGGCCCCGCCCCTCCGTACACGTCCTCCCGTCAGTGACAAGTGGACCAGGGTTCTTCTGCTCTGGTGTTACAGTGATGGAACAGCACTTGAGCATACGTTCACCCCGAGTGTGGCGAGACCCTGCGTAGGCCGTGACTCTCTGCCGTTTTGTCTTTGCTGCCCAGTGGTGCTAGACGACTCGAAGCGGGTTGCTAAGAGGCGGCTGATCGAGGAGAACCGTGAGAAGAAGAGGAAGGAGGTCTTGGTGCAGGCGCTGCAGAAGAGGCATGAGCCCACATGCTTCGAGTGGGAGCTCATCCGCCTGGTGACCGAGGCACACCGCCACACCAGCGCCCAGGGCTCCCACTGGAAACAGAGGCGCAAGTTCATGGTGAGAGGCCTGAGGCAGCTGGCCAGACACTGGGCCAGACGCTGCCCCTGATCCTGCCCCTGCCCCTATAACAGTAAGAAAGAATAATAGCAATGAAACCATCAGTGTGCTTCCTTTACTGGTCTGTTTATGGCATTGTCATTTCACTCATCCATGCAGGCAGTACATCAGCTGTAAGGGAGGCTGGTCAGAGCACTTCCCCAGTAATCTTATTATGTTTTTATACAGTATATTGTGTTCATAGAGCATAATGTCCTGTGGACCAGCATCACCAGCGGCTGATTTGGTGTGGCAAGATTACTTGACTCACTCAGCTGGGTGGACTGGTGTGTGTGTGTGTGTGTGTGTGATGGCTGTTTTGTGTCACGTTTTGTTCTGGACCGCAGCCAGAGGACATTGGTCAGTCTCCCACGGTTCCCGTCCAGAACCGAGACAGAGTGGACCTAGAGGCATTCAGCGAGTTCATCAAAATAGTCACTCCCGCCATTACACGCGTGGTTGACTTCGCTAAGAAGGTCCCCATGTTCTCTGAGGTGAGTGTCTCCAGTCATCAAGTTACTGCTGAAGCTGCATCGTGCTTCATGTCTCTCTGCACACCTGAGGAATGTCTTGTCGGGCTGTCCACACCTATGATAAATAACATGAATATCTGATTTCAAGCCTTTTTTTTATTCTCTAGAAGGAAAAAGACATTTAGACATTTGAACAGGAAATTTAGCAAGTGACCGGCATGCCTTTGTAAAACCAGCACTACACTATGCTGGTATGCTGTATGTTACTTTGTTACTTTGTACGTGCAAGTGTGTGTGTGAGTGTGCTCATGGTCCACCCCGTCCCGCCTTGCTCGTCTGTGTGCAGTTGCCGTGTGAGGACCAGATCGTCCTGCTGAAGGGCTGCTGTATGGAGGTCATGTCCCTGCGTGCGGCTGTGCGCTACGACCCCGACAGCGAGACGCTCACTCTCGGCGGTGAGATGGCCGTCAAACGGGAGCAGCTGAAGAATGGAGGCCTGGGCGTGGTGTCGGACGCCATCTTCGACCTGGGCAAGAGCCTGGCGCACTTCAACCTGGACGACTCCGAGGTGGCACTGCTACAGGCGGTGCTGCTCATGAGCTCGGGTGAGCCACGCCTCCAGTGCAGCTTTGACACTCCCCCAGTGCGGCCTTGACACCCCCAGTGCAGCCTTGACACGCCCATGCCCTGCCGTGTGTAGACGTACATGCCGTGTGTAGACTTACCTGTCGTGTGTAGGCGTACCTGTTGTGTGCAGAAGTCCTAACAGTGTGTCCGTCGTTGCTGGACCATCTCTGTCCTCTGTTCTCAGACCGCTCAGGACTGACGTGTGTGGAGAAGATCGAGCAGTGTCAGGAGACCTACCTGCTGGCGTTCGAACACTACATCAACCACCGCAAGCACAACCTCCCCCACTTCTGGCCCAAGCTGCTGATGAAGGTGACGGACCTGCGCACCATCGGCGCCTGCCACGCCAGCCGCTTCCTCCACATGAAAGTGGAGTGCCCCACCGAGCTCTTCCCACCGCTCTTCCTGGAGATGTTCGAGGACCAGGTGTGACCAGGAGCAAGGCTGCACACGTGCCACAGGGTCTCCTGTATTGACTTGGGACCTGCACTTCCGGTGCCCTTTAACCCCTGATCTGCCATACTTAGAGCCCCCCCTCCCCACCAGCCCTCAGGTCCTTCCTGCTAAGAGTGGATTCAGCAACCTAAATCGTTCTGTTCACACATACCTCACCTCTTCAGGACTGGAATTCCAGGAATTCCTTCAAACTAAAAGTATTTTTGCATTTTCTGAGCTCAACTGAATGTATTTAGCAGGAACACTCCTACCTATAAACATAGATGCACCCTGTGTACATTTATATGAGCATACCCAGTTAAAAAGCTCCACAAACCTTATGTATCCGAGTATGTATAGTCCCACACGCACTGCACATGCGTGTATGATTCTGCCTGGTCCCATTCATCACTTCAGATTCAGAATGTTGACTACAGAACTACTCTACCTTCAAACTCAGCCTGACCATACAAACATTCACAGTGAGCTGAACTTGTGCAGTTCTGTGTGACTGCATGTATTTTAACTCCATGTTCCCCTATGCAGATCAGTGTGTGTAGCCTGCATTCTCATGACCTGTTCCTGCCTAGCCCTGCAGACCAGCACCACAGAAGGGCAGTCTCCCAGATCCAGGGTCACACTACAGGACACGCACAGAGGCACACGCAAAATGAAGAGTCACACCATATCATGCAGCTCAGAGGAGATGGCTCAAGGCTTCTTCTGTTGGATGGACAGTAAGGGGAACACTGTCACCTGGTACCTTACGTGATTTAGGTGATTTGGGTTGGCTCCCAAGCACCATGTAGCATCACGTGATGAGCAAAGTTCAAACACAGATACAAGTAATAAAAGAAAACAGACTGACAATCCTCATGCATCACTGACATTGTTTTAAAGACCTCATATGGTGTTTCTACAGATCTGACATTTGCCCAGAATGGAGAACTGGGCTTTGGTTCCCACCGTGTGGCATTAGACTCTACCTCACCCCTCCTCCCTGTTCACTTGCTGGTACATACATGGTTTGTAGATGCTAAAATCAATAACTCTGACGTTCACTCGTGAACCCTAACCCCTTCCTGACCTCGTTTGACCCTAACCTCTTCATGACCTTGTTTGACCCTAAAACTCTTCCTGGTTGTTTTTATATCATGTTTCTGTAATGGGTCCCATTTCCCTCCTCATCTATATTATCAAAGAACAAAATTTCCAAAGCAAAATCTATACATGATCTCTATACATCTCACTTATAGAAAACAATGTCCTGTTGCAGTCAGTAAATCTGTGTCAAACAGACAGCAGAATATGTGTTCAGTATGTCAAGCTGCATCTCGGCATCGTGGAGTCCCATCTGTTGAGGTGCTTCAACACTCTGAATGACACTGTGATCACGAACCTGCCAGGGTGCCACTCACTGTGATGACCCAGTCCTGGGCTGAAGGATGATTCCGCCACAAAATAAATAAATAAATGTGCCATATTTGTCAATTGTGATTTTCACCCCAATCGAAATTTGTCCTCCGCATTTACCCATCTGTGCACTGAGAACAAACAAACACACTAGTGATCACTAGGGGTCTGTGATGCACACATGCCCAGAGCGGTGGGCAGCCCTAGCATGGCGCCTGGGAAGCGCCTTGGGATTAAGTGCCCTGCTCAAGGTGACATCAGTCGCGGACTAGGCCTTGGGAATCGAAGGTCTTGGGAACACTTCTTGCTAACATCTCGTTAAACCTCCTTTACACTCTGTGTGCTTGTGTCAGTGTAAGTTATACTCATTCACCTGCAAAATGCAACATGTAAAAATGTAAAGTCAAACAAAAAAAGTACCTGAGTTGGTAACACAGAGACATCGTCCACTGAGAGCTGTACTGAATCCTTGAATCCTTTAACACATCTGTAAAACTGATAACTGATAACAAGTGGGTGCAACCAAAGCTAAAAAATAACCAAGCGTGACTGAACATTGAGTCTAATAATTCCCCAGTAGAATGAATCTGCTAATCTCTGTGTTACTGGCCAAAGATAAGCAGTGGTTGAGAGTAGTGAAGTAAATGTAAATATTTTGTCTTTCTTTTCTCAAGTATTTCCATTTAATGTAGGTTTTTACTTTAACGACTACATTTCAAAGTCAGACCTTTTACTTTTTAATCCACTACATTATGTGAAATCTGCCGTTCCTTCAGGCTTCATGTGTTCATTAAAAAAGCTCGCGCACCAATCAGCGTTCGGTTCAACGGCAGCGCAGAAGCGTAACGGTTAGAGAGCAGATCCCCACATACAAATGGAAGAAACTGTAACTCGACATTAAACCCATGGCATAAGGCTATGTGAGTGAAATTCTTTGAAGGAAAAGAAAAATGACTCCTTCGTTTCCAAGTGCCTTCTCTGCCCATCCAGTCTGAGGAAACACGTAGAGGTACGCTATTTCGCTATTTTCATAGACCATTGGTCATCTTAATGAGAAATCTAACAATATCTTGCAGCAAACCGTTTCTTTGTGTTTGTTAAAATAGGTCCGACATTAGCATTGTATACATGGTTAGTTAGCTAGCTAAATAGGCTATTGCTAGTACACAAAATAAAAATGCCTTAGCAACGCACTGGGCATGTAGCTAGTTAAGTTATCTAGCTAGCTAGTTATTTGTTTTACCATAGTTCATACCATTTGGCGCTCCTAGCTAGCTAAATGCTTTGATATTGTGATACAATCAACATCTCAACACCTCAGCAGTAGGATCAGTAGGATTTGGTCAAGGATCAGTAGGAAATGGTCAAAGGCCATAGCGGTGTAAGAGGGATGTTGTGTGTAACGAAATAAAGGGTTTATCTTTCATGCTGCACAACTAAAATAGGGCCCTCAGACCAGCTGATTAAAACATACGGGTGGGGCCGACCACCCCAATACAGAGCTCTGACGCTGCCTTTTGCTGCCATCGCCCCAAACTCTGGAATTCTCTTCGGTTGGGTTTTGAGTTTCTGTACAATAAAAATAAGAATTGAAGAATTGAAAAAAAGAATTCAACAAGACATCAAGCCCCTTAATGTCACAATCCTGCACCCTCCTGTCAGTCACGTCTTTGTTTTTTCCCATGTGTTCTCCTGCCATGCTCCTGGAACATGTTTGTCTCCCATCTGGTCCTCTGTGCGAACACACACTTTGTTTATCCGTTTCTTTACAAAGAGGAGACAATTTGACTAAAATAATTCAAAATATGATTCTGATAATAATGTATAAACGTACGGTTGAAAATCATTCAAAAGAGCAGAATGACTGTGAATAAATGGAAGATATTTAAAAAAATAAAACTGATACCTTGAATCTGAGTTTCAGAAACCTTGGAAACCTGAACCGCCGACAAGAAGATTTATTCTCCAGCCCCACGTCTACTGTCTGTGCAGCACTATGCAGAGCAGAGCTTGAGTGATCCTCTTCTGACTGAGAAGTGGTGATACCAGTGAGATCACTGATCACAGTGTGGGCAATCACAGCTGACAGCTCAGAGCTGCATCGCACTACTGACTGCTGCACTTCTAAGTCAGCCTCCATCACAGAGGCGCTCCCAGGAGAATGGCGCTCAAATGAAGAGCACTCAGTGTGAGGCTTGGTGCATGATATCAACCCAAGGCATTGTTGGAGAAGTTTATCTGTAGCTGTCTTCACAAAGCTCCTCACGATGCCTGACTGCAGTGCCTCTTTGGAAAGGTCAGGATCCGACATCACTGACCGAGTCCCCCTGCAGCTTATTTGCACCTTCACATGGTCCAGAGCAGCAATCCTTTCCAGCAACAGGTTCCCCACTATGGGTATGAGCTCCTGGGAGGACTGCCTGAGGGAGTCTATGGAGAGTATCCTGTCCAGTGCTTTCCAGGAACACTCAGACTCCTCATTTGGCTCAAGGGCTCCACAGCTGATCACTTTTTCAGCAATTAGTTCAAACCTGTCTGCAATTATTAGGTCACTGAGGGCTTCTAATTGCATGGGAGACGATGTTAAGATCTGCCTCATGTAAATAATATCCAGCTTTTCATTCAGAAATTTTAGAAATTCCTTTGCCATCAGCCCTCTATAATTGTACACAGAGCAAGGTAGCATTGACACTACGCATTCAGTAATGGTCTTTGTGATGTTTTTTGAGCTCAACAGTAGTTTGTAGCTCTGGTTGGCACTGTATTGGGCTGCCATAGCTGCATCAGCCCTCATGAGGAGGTTTGTCACAAAGCCTTCCTTAAGTTTCCCCTGGGTGGACCTCAGGACCTTTTTTGATACCAGCTGCACTTGAGATGTGTACAGTGTTGGGACAGTGGAAGGATGAGTCAAAGTTAAAAACAAATCCTCCTCAAAAGTGTGTCTGAATGCGTAGGTCAGTCCATTTACAACCGATACTGCTGAAGCAAATGTTGCTTTGGTGAACTCTGAGGTCTCACTCATAATGACATCGCTAATCCTCTTGGAAGCCTCAAACTGGAAAGTCTCACAGGACATTCCGAAGAGCCTGTGTGTGATCACCTTATCAATGCCTGTGCCCCTGTAGTGATCCGCATTTGTGCTGCTGAAAATTATGCTCTCCAAGACCCTTTCACAACGATGTCTCGGCTTGCTGTGCTCCAGAAGGCAGCAATTCATCCAGCTCATCATGGATATCAGTGAGAAAACCTCGCTAACTTAACCAGTTAGTGAATATGCAAAAGTCCAGAAATCCCTGCATCCTGGTCATAGCAGCAAGCATCAGATTTTGGGCAATGTCCTCAATGGAGCTTCCAGCCAGTGTAAACTTTTCATATAGGTCAGCCGTGTAATAAATCTCCAGAAGAGACGAGTTAATCTAGAGTAACAACTTGTGCAAGAGTAGTAAACAAGATTGTCCTCACTGATCACTGGCCTTGGTCTCACACTGCATATGTTGCTAATGGATTTATAAACACAAACTATGGAGAAAAACATGAATAATAATAATAATAGAATAAATGAAATAAACATTTTAGTCTTTCACCTGTTTTAGGTGAAAGCAGGTGAAAGACATTTTCTCATATAGACCTATATATAAACTTACTGACTTATGTAAACAGCTTCAAGGAATTATTGACATACTTTTCCCCTTTATAATACATCTCCTTGATTAACTGCAGTTATATTTACTACATTATGTAGCAGGCCCGGTTCTACACTGAGTTGTCCATCGTATTTGGACTGCGCAGACGGGGTAGAAGATATGCAGTATGTTAGTTCAAGAGCTAGGCCTATGCTATCTGTAAGATCTGAAAGCAATACCGCCGTTCGCCACCAGAGGTCTCACTCGCCGGAGTACTAGACCAGCTGTTCTCAGTCAAGGCTAATTAGAGCCTATATTTAAGTCCGTCTTCCCCGCCTCTCACTGCGAAGTATTGCCAACTCTATTCAAGAGCATACCGAGCGTTTTCCCTGTGAAATTCTGATTGACTTCTGGTTTTGTGATCCTGTTCTGGTTTTGTCGTTTGCACCCGTCTAGCCCTTTGGTACCTCTGCCTGACCACGCCTACGTCCCGGACCTGGTTGTGTGTGTGTCCCGTCCTTCCCCGATCTGCCGCCTCCCCTGGCATTACCCTTTGTGTGTGTTTATTGCAAATAAAGAAACACTGCTGGCACGCTGCGCATGGATCCTCATTTACAGCCTGGCCACCAGGCGTTAAAGAATACTTCGCCACCTCAGGATCCAGCAGACCCGTCCAGTCTCTACCCGGCCCTGCTCTCCCAAGGTACTCTTCTCGGAGCTCATGAGCAACAGATAACCCACTTGGAGGGAACCGTACAAGAGCTGGCTCAGGTAGTTCGAGGCATGGCCACAGCTACCTTATCCCCGCCGGTAGCCCTACCCACTCCAACGGTGCGATTGGCAACTCCGGAGAAATATGACGGATCACCGGGACGATGCAAGGGATTTTTGCTACAGTGTTCGCTGTATTTCAGTCTCCAGAGTCACGCATTCCCCACGGAGTTATCCAAAGTCGCCTTTGTCATCACTCTGCTTACGGACAAGGCTTTGAGCTGGGCAACTGAGCTCTGGAACTCTGAATCCCCACTTCGGGACTCTTACGCGGCCTTCGAGGAGCATTTCAAGGAGGTGTTCGACCATACCCCTACAGGGGAGGACGTGGGGGAGCTTCTGCTCGGCAGCAGACAAGGCAACCGGCCTGCCGCCGAACACGCTCTCCACTTCCGCACTCTGGCCACTGCTAGTGGGTGGAATGAACAGGCTCTCCTATCAGTATATCGCCAGAGCCTGAACGACGTCTTAAGGGCTGAGATGGCATGTAAGGGAGAAGCCATGTCGCTGAACGACTTCATACAACTCTCCATACGCCTAGACAACCTAGTTTGTGCCCGTCGAACAGACTACTCTGTCCCAGGCGAGCCACCGTCTACCAGCCGCCCGACTAGAGTCGAACCCATGGAAGTGGGGAGGACCCGGTTGTCCCGCGAGGAACGACAGCGTCGTCTTCGGGAGGGTTTGTGCATTTACTGCAGCCAGAAGGGTCACTACAGGGATGCCTGCAGCCTTCTGGCCAACCGTGGAAAGCTCTCGGTGGGTAGCATTCTTACTCCACCTATTAACACACGAAAGTTCACATTGCTTGTCGACCTATCGTGGTCTGTTAGTTCGTGCCATGCCCCCGCACTGGTCGATTCGGGAGCGGCAGGAAACTTTGTGGATCGGTCCTTTGTAGAGAGGATGTCAATTCCCGTTCTCCCTAGTGCTTTTACTTTTGGTATACATGGGATAGATGGACAACCCCTAGGGACAGGTAAAGTTAGTGAGGTCACCATTCCCCTGTCTCTTCGCGTGGGAATACTTCACTCAGAATCATTGCCATTTTTCGTCATCGACTCCCCAAATAACCCCGTAATCCTCGGTTACCCTTGGTTGGCTAGACATGACCCAGTGTTATCATGGTCCACCGGCGAGCTCACAAAATGGAGCCCATATTGTCTGTCTAATTGTATGTCTACGGTCTGCGCTACCACCACAGTGGAGAGTCCGAGCGTGTCCACATCGAGCCACCTACCGCCGCCCTATGCTATGTTTTCTGATGTGTTCAGTAAGTCACGAGCCTCTGCCCTGCCGCCCCACCGACCCTGGGATTGCAGCATAGACTTACTCCCAGGCACTTCCCCACCTAAGTGTCGTGTGTACCCTTTGTCTATTCCCGAGTCAAGGTCTATGGAGGATTACATTGAGGAGGCGCTTAGATTGGGCTACATCCGGCCATCCACCTCCCCAGCGGCTGCAGGGTTTTTCTTTGTGGAGAAGAAGGACGGAGGTCTCCGCCCTTGTATTGATTATCGCGGTCTTAACAGCATTACCGTAAAGAATAATCACCCGCTCCCTCTAGTCCCCTCCGCACTAGAGCAGCTACGACAAGCGCGCATTTTCACTAAACTGGACCTCCGAAGCGCGTACAACTTGGTTCGTATTCGAGAGGGAGACGAGTGGAAGACAGCCTTTGTCACAAACAGTGGTCATTACGAGTATCTGGTCATGCCTTATGGATTGGCAAACGCGCCTTCAGTGTTCCAAGCGTTTATGAACGAGGTTTTTCGAGATTTACTACAAAAATATATAATCGTTTACATAGACGACATCTTGATTTATTCTGATGATGTTAGCCAACACATGCTCCACGTCCAGGAAGTGTTGCGCAGACTGCGCAAACACCACCTCTTTGCTAAGTTAGAAAAATGTGAGTTTCACAAAAGGACCATCCATTTCCTGGGTTATCTGATCACCCCCCAGGGTGTCTCCATGGATGACGTAAAAGTAAAGGCCATCACGGAGTGGGCCGTTCCCCGTACAGTAAAGGAACTCCAGCGGTTCCTGGGATTTGCAAACTTTTACCGTCGATTCATACGGGGATATAGTACTGTGGCTGCACCTCTCACTTCGCTTTTACGAGGAAAACCACGGAACTTGCGGTGGACACCGGAGGCTACGGAGGCCTTTGCCACCCTGAAACGACGGTTCACTTCAGCTCATATCCTGAAGCACCCGGACCCTCATCTCCCATTCGTTCTGGAAGTAGACGCTTCAGCTACCGGTATAGGTGCTATTCTCTCCCAGCGACACGGCACCCCCCCCAAAGCTTTTTCCATGCGCCTTTTTCTCCCGTAAACTCTCAGCTGCAGAACGGAACTATGATGTGGGAAACAGGGAACTGCTCGCCATTAAGTCGGCGCTAGAGGAATGGCGCCACTGGTTGGAGGGCGCGCTGCATCCCTTCCTGATCATCACAGATCATAAGAACCTGGAATACATACGAGCTGCCCGACGCCTGAACGCACGGCAGGCTAGGTGGGCATTGTTTTTCACTCGTTTTAATTTCAGTCTCACTTTTCGCCCAGGTTCCAAGAATACTAAGGCTGACGCGTTATCACGGCTGCACGATGAACCGGAGAAAGAGTCCCCAGAGGAACCCGAACCCGTTATTGCTCCCTCAGTCATTGTCGCGCCCATTCGTTGGAACCTGGACACACATATCCGTCACTCTCACACCCTAGAGCCGTAATTACTGCAGTAATGCACAGGCTGACTGGAGTGCGTTCCTCCCTTGGGCTGAGTATGCACAAAATTCCCTGACCCATTCCTCCACTGGACTCACGCCCTTCCAATGCATATTAGGCTATCAACCTCCCATGTTCTCCTGGTCGGGGGAGCCTTCTGATATGCCTGCTGTCGACGACTGGTTTCGGCGTAGCGCAAAGGTCTGGGAGGAGACACACGTGCGGATACGGAGAGCAGTTAGGCGTCAGAAGATCCACGCGGACCTGAGGCGCCGGCGCGGACCTGTATACCGTCCAGGTCAGCTAGTGTGGCTATCCACCAGGGATCTCCGGCTGAAGTCTAAGTGCAAGAAATTGAACCCGCGCTACATAGGTCCCTTCAAGGTACTGCGTCGTATCAACCCCGTGTCCTATCAACTCCGTGTCCTATCAACTACAGCTGCCCCCGCATTACCGCATCAACCCCACATTTCACGTCTCGTTACTCAAACCGGTTATCTCTTCCAGCGCGTCCCCGTCTCCCCAGCTTCAGCCTCCTCCACCTCTGGACGTCGACGGTGGCCCCGCCTACCTTGTTCAGGAACTGCTGGATTCTCGGCGACGAGGGCGGGTTCTACAGTACTTGGTAGATTGGGAAGGGTATGGGGCAGAGGAGAGGAGTTGGGTCGACGCTGATGACATCCTGGACCCCTCCCTCATTCAGGGACTTTCACGCTGCCCACCCGGGCCGTCCAGCGCCCAGGCCTCGCGGTCGCCCACGGCGACGTCAAGCTAGGGCGTCAGGAGCCGCCCCTTCGAGGGGGGATTCTGTAAGATCTGAAAGCAATACCGCCGTTCGCCACCAGAGGTCTCACTCGCCGGAGTACTAGACCAGCTGTTCTCAGTCAAGGCTAATTAGAGCCTATATTTAATCGTCCTTCCCCGATCTGCCGCCTCCCCTGGCATTACCCTTTGTGTGTGTTTATTGCAAATAAAGAAACACTGCTGGCACGCTGCGCATGGATCCTCATTTACAGCCTGGCCACCAGGCGTTACACTATCGTGCTTTGTAATATGGGTTTCTAAGTATAACCATTCGTGTCATGAAGTCCTTTCTCAGCTATGTTAATGTAGGCTACATTATGCGTACAACGCGTCGTAGACGGGAATACGAACATTGATTAATTTTGATTTTTTTTCAACCCCGCTTGACGCTCAAGGAGAGGATATTTATCGATCCTATGACCTCAGATGGTTATTAATCCCGATCAGTGTTATTGGTTACACACCTTACATTTGATAAGACGCCGTAAAAAATTAACTGGGATGTAACCGGATAATTAATTTTGAGTCTCCAGTTGTGATCCAAAGCAATTCAGTAATATTTTTGTGAAATATTCTTCAATAGCTGTTACGGCAAAGCAACTTTAGAGAACTGTCTCAGCCAGTGGCCTCGCGCCCGATACGCTCACTACGCACGATGCATAGGGCCCCGCAAAGGTCCCGTCGTCTCATCCTCGCCTCATAATAAAATAAAGCGAAACTTAACGAAGCACCCCGGTCGCACGCAGAAACATACAGACTCCCCTGTGGTCTGTGTAGACTCAAGACAAAACTGGAATTTTCAAAAATTAAACTGAGAAGCTAGGCTCTCTCAAACTTATTTGGACTACACTAAGATTATGGTACCAGCTCAAAGGATTATGAATTTACCCTCATAATCTGTTTTCTCATGGTCACTTGGAAAAGTCACTAAGTATAACGCAGAAACGCAGTAACGCTTAAACAGCAGTGATGATTAAACAGTTTAAACTTATGCAGCGACTTTCTTTTATAAGAACTGCATTGTGACGTCATACACCGCGACGTCATCGTGACGTAGTCATACAATAATGTCATTTGCAAAACTGCTAATTGGCCGAGTCTAAAAGATTAAATCACACTGGGCCGGCAAATGTCAATCTTACTAGTTTGAGCCGGTTTCATTTATTCAAATTCCTTCTCCATGGAAAAAGTGGGCCAGGTTTGGGCATGAAACTCCCGGGCTGAGAAAGATATCTACTCCAGCCCTGGGCATACATAAGACCCACTTCGGCCCTGGGAATGCATCAGACCGACTCCGAACCATACAACCACGGTCAGAAATGTCTCGCAGGCAGAGGGATTTATCTTTTTCTCACAGTGGGTTACGAAACAGTTATGACATATATGCTCCCTCCAGCAACCTCCACCTCCCTGAACAGCCTCCACCCTTCTGAACAGGCTCCACCCGCCTCTTTCTCAAGGAAAGCTGCAGGTTAACAACAGCAATATAGAGAGCCATCTTGTGCCATCTTATCGCTAGTCTCTTCCACACAATATGCCTAAGGGCGTAATTGTTGCACCTTGAAATTGTTTTAACCTTATGTTTCCTAACATTTGACCCTTACTCACAAGTAAGAAATAGTGATTTATTTATTTAAATAATGATTTAGTGAATTATTATCCATCTTAAATGATACACACTCAGTACATTTCAAAATGAGAACTTTGTGCATGTTACTTTTAGAAAATCCCTGTCACGGTGAGGGTGGCTCCCCCTACCGGCACAGCGGCAGTTGTCTTGTTGTTGTTGCATTGTGTGCGTCCCTCAGGTGGGTGGGGCTTATTAGCTCCCTCACCTGATGGTCGTTTGTTTGGCTATATATGCCTTGTCTTTGTACCAGTTGACTGCTGGTTATTATTTCCTGAATTCGGAACAGTGCACGGGTTTTTGGTTTGCGCACTTTACTTATTAAACCCCTCTTTTTCTCTGAGACTTGGCGTGATCGCTTCCTTTTTGTTCGCACCTCCTGCCCGTCACAGAATAACCAGCCACCTTTCGGAAGCCGCCAGTCTCCTTCGTTTGTGGTCATGTCTCGTGGTAAGTGTTTGTCCGTGTGAAATTTGTTGTTTGAATGTTTGTGGTGATTGAGCCTGGTCGTCTGTCGCGTGTTCCGCCGTGTGTGCATGTTTGTGTTTGTGTTTAAAACACCGTTTAGCCGGCGATGTTGAATGCGAGGACCTGTAAGTGCTCTCTCCATAGAGGCAGCGCCTCCTCACTAATGTGCTCGCCCGTAGTCAGTTGTTTGTGCATGTGTGAGACATGTGATGCGTGTGTGTGACTACGGGCTTGAGCTAGCGAGTGGAAAGTGCGTCTGCCGTTTGTTTTGTCTTGCGTGTTTGCGTTTGTCTTGCGTGTTTATATGTAATTCCCGAAATGCTGTCCCGAAAAAACCGTTTGTGGCACGGAGGGCGTAGCTCCATTAGGAGGCCCTGACCCACGGGAGGGAGTCTCCTGAGCAGGTAGGGTGTCCTCATGCTGAGACGGAGCTCCCTCCCCCCATGTAAAGGGGGTAAGTGGGTCAGGGTAAGTGCGTGTGTGTGTGTGTCGCCCACCTCGTGTTTGTGTTTGTCTTAACGTGCTTGTGAATTGTTTTATGTAATTCCCCGTACGCTCCTCCTCCAAGGGGCGTTTGGGGGAGGGGCTATGGAGGGTCCCGTGCCATGGTCTGTGGCACGGAAGGCGCAGCTCCTACGGGAGGAACCGACCTGGGATCCGAGAGTGTTCTCTGGAGACGGTAGGGGCCCCCTTCCTCCAGTAAGGGCGTAGTAAAGGGGTGTTCTCTCCTTATGAGATGGAGACCTCTCCCCCCCGTGTTAGGGGTGCCAGAAAGTCAGGGTAAGTGCGCGTTTGTGTTGTGTGTGTGTGTGCGTATGTGTTGTGTGCAGGTTCCTCCTGCTGTTGACTGTGAAGTCCCTGGACCTCGTGGGACCTCCAACGTAGGCAGGAGCCCCCCTATGTGATGGGGTGACCGGAGCCCTGGTCGTAAGTAGCCTCCCTGGAGGGGAAGGGCTCCCCGTCTGTGTGGGGACCAGAGGGCTCCGGCCTGAAGAGCTCCTGCTGAAGACAGAGCCCCTCGTGCTCGGGTTGACGAGGTTTTGGCCCTGGAGCTAGCTGGCCCATTGTGGGGAGGGAGTGCTTTCCCTTTGGAACCTCCGGCAGGGTGGAGGAGTCCACCCTGCTTTGTACCTCCCCACGAGGGGGCGGTCTCCCCGGCCGTGCTAGGGATTCCCAGGGGTACTCCAGGCCCTGTATAGGGGTCTGGCCCGAGCCAAGAGGTTGGTCCAGGAGACGTTCAACTGTGCGGTAGGGAGGTAACCTGCACACACGCACACTTTGTGGGGCCCTTGGGGCGTGAGGGCCCTGTGACCGACTGGGGCGTGGTTTGTCTCTTGTTGACGGCCCAGCCGGTCCAGGGTCCCTCCCAGGGAGGCAGGAGGTAATTTATGTTGTGTGTTTTGTGTGTTTCAGCTCCTGGAGCGCAGGAGGTGTTACCCTGCCTTGTCCCCGCCTTCCTGCCCCTTCGTCTTGCGTCTTTTGTACTGCCGCTGGTGACCACACATCGGGCCGTAGTGCGGCTTGGTGGGGGGGTCTGTCACGGTGAGGGAGGCTCCCCCTACCGGTCGCCTCCGGCACAGCGGCAGTTGTCTTGTTGTTGCGTTGTGTGCGTCCCTCAGGTGGGTGGGGCTTATTAGCTCCCTCACCTGATGGTCATTTGTTTGGCTATATATGCCTTGTCTTTGTACCAGTTGACTGCTGGTTATTATTTGATGAATTCGGAACAGTGCACGGGTTTTTGGTTTGCGCACTTTAATGATTAAACCCCTCTTTTTCTCTGAGACTGGGCGTGATCGCTTCCTTTTTGTTAGCACCTCCTGCCCGTCACAATCCCCTGTCCGATGTTTTCATTTGACTTGTCTCCATAGCAATAAAAACGGCCATGAGCACTGACTACACCGTCCAGTTAATACACGTCTGTAATCTATTGGGTTGTATTTATTTATTTAATCTTCTTGCATTTCACGGAAAATCTGATTCATTTTAAGGGGAATTTCACGGCGTTAATAGGGTCCTCGTTATAAAGTTTCAGTGATGATTCAAGACAGCTTAATTGTAGCGCTGTAGAGTACTTCTGACTACATAAAAATATTCTTATTCGTAAGATATAGCCCATTATTCATACCAGAAGAAAACAAAACTATATATGTCTAATAATGATGAACAATATCAATTATATATAATTTTGCGTAATGTTTATTTCCGATTTTTTGTTGCCGTCAGTTTATATCGTATATTTTAATCAACGGTAATTAAAATAGCAAGATATGAGCATATCTTCCAATTGATGCGCTTTCTTAATCGCCTTGTTAATGTTAACATTGAATTCCGTTCATTACTGGCCGACCTTTTGCAATTAATCATCCTTTAGTTTGTGTTTTGATTTAAATACTATACACCTTAACAGCTAGTGGTAAAAAAGGGTGAATAATTCTGTTATACAGGAAAGTAAATCAACACTTATTATAAAATATATTTAAAACGTTTTATCTGTTAGGTTGCTTTTTTACTTTCTGAAAATAACAAAACATTATTGTGTATCACAAATTGAATGGAAAATTCCAAATGTAAGGTTTCCAATTACAATAAGGTTTGGTATTCTGAATTATGTGATTATTTTGGTGTTACGAATTACGTCGAGCAGTAATCCCACATCCGGTCAAACTCACCTGACTTTTAATTGTCACATTTCATTTAATTTCCCCCTTTTAACCCAACATTGCCGATCCCTCTTTGTGAAGTTTTGCCTTTCTCGAGATGCAGGCTGTGTGGTTTCTCTGGTTGCTCTTAGACTAAACCCCTGACCTGATCCTTCGGTTCCTCCGGGACTGCCTGTCTGTGATGGATCTGTACAGGTCCGGTTCTGAACTGGAACGTCTCCGCACACGCCTGCAGCTCGTGCAACTATCCACAGATCCACTACCCTTCCATCGTCTCCAACAAAACCCGTACACGCCCTTGGCTCCGTTCTTCTTTATGTGTTTGTTATCATTTTTTTTACTTTTATTGATCCAATATAATGAATACATGTTATTGTATTGAAGTAACCTATGAGTGAAATTTTACATCACAATTGTTCCATTGTTTTGTTGTTTTTTTTAACCAGCTAGCCTTTCTCTGTAGAATCAAAGCTGTCAATTATTAGCCTCTTTTAAAGATGTTTTGGTTGGATCAATCT